>CALNHX010006890.1:0-26609 GCA_940337035.1 Agriotes lineatus
GTGCGAGAGGAGCTTAGGGTAAAAGGTTTATTCTTCCATCATGACAACGCTTCTTCTCATACCGCAAAATGAACAGTAGATTACTTGAAGGTTATTCCACATCCACCCTATTCTCCGGATTTAGCGATGTGTGATTTTTGGATTTTCTTTAAATTGGAAAAGCATCGAAGGGGGCGTCGTTTTAATTCTGTAGAGGAGATTGAAACTGACGTTATGCAGCTTTTTACCACCTTAAATCCAAGTGACTGGCATTTTGGCTTTGAAGAGTTGAAGCGAAGATTACAAAAATGTATCGACTTTGAAGCGGACTACTTTGAACATAAATAAAAGAACAAGTGAACTCTTGTTAATAGTTACTTTGTATCTCACAATATATATAGTAACCCTTGTACAATCATCCACAGAACTAATGTCACTCCGAAAGCCAGCTTGGCTATTTCGATAGGCAACACATTTAACGTCACTTGACCGAATGTTTCCTAGAGGGTAGTACACACAAAGCGTGTCACCGGAAAGCAATTAGGCAGAGAGAAAGTAGACATTTTAGAAGCAAATCCTTCCTTTTAATATTTCGGTGGTGAATCACACGGGGTTACAGTTTATTTGTATTAAGCAGGTTTTATTTCACTGCTGTTAATATTATTTGTTATTTGTATGATGAAATGGAATTGTTGAAGAGTTTAGAGATTTTCGTTTATTGTTAAACGTTCTAAGTAATTAAGGAATCACCATCGCTACCATCTTTCCAAAGTTTAATACAAAGGATAACAATTTAATTTATACTTACTTACTTACTTACTTAATCCAAAACCTTTTTACCTTTCGGTGTAAGGTTACAATTTAATTTATTATGCTATTAAAAATTAAAAGCTAAAAGCTCAACATTGGAAACCTAGATTTGACAAACAACTATTTATCTTGTTTTCACAATTTACTGCAAACTGGCAAAATAATTTGTTGTTCTACCTCAGGAAGGAATTAAAAAAGTAACTAAAAGGTCCAAGAGTGATTTTTAACGTTACGTATTTTGTGCAATTTTAAGGTATGTAGAATTACACCTACTTGGTATTACTTTAAGCTGCTACACTTTATTTCAGGAGTACACAGCCATACGGTAGTCACTTGATGTAATTTTCAAAAGAACTTAAAAAAAAATACAAGCAAATTGTAGAAGATAAGGAAAAGCCTTTAACGCCATAATTAATAATAAAACCAGACAACATAAGTTACCCCAAAAACATGAAAGAAACTTCAGAAGATAAAAGCAATTTATTGCATTGTTTACAATTATTACAGCTAGTAATGTAATAGTCGAGGGTTATTGGTTAACAGCCCTAACCAATAAAGTTCAAATGATTAATATTTCGTGTAGTACCCATTATTATCAATACATTCTTGTAACCTCCGACCCATCGCGTCAACTAATCTCTCACAAATTTGTGTTCTTCTAAGGACATTCCAGGTTTGCATTATGTTTGCATGGAGTTCTGCTTCGTTTCTGATATGCAAATCATCCCTCCACTGCCGAACGGCGGCGGCCCACAAGTTTTCTATGGGGTTGAAGTCGGGAGATTGTGCTGGCCAATCCACCACAATTATATCGGGGTGCTGTCGAAACCACTCTTGGACTATCCTGGAGGTATGTATTGGGGAATTATCTTGGACCAATACAATTTGCCCTTCCGGATACAGTGCTCTCACGGACGGTAGCATCACATCTTCCAGGATAGTTATGTAATCAATGGAAGTAAATCTTGGATTTACTTCCACTAATTCTCCTGGACCTGCTCGGCTCATCCAACCCCAGTACGCCCGACTAATTCTCCCGCTTCGTTTCCTTGGCTGAATGTTTTAGATTTCAAACCTGGTGTTGTTCCTTCTCCACAACGTCTTCCTAAAGTCATCAGACGAGCAAAACGTTTTTTCGTCTGTGAAAATAACAGTTTCCCAATTTCGCTGTAAATTTTCTTGCGCGAACTGCAAACGGCGCCCGGCGTTTTGTTGGTTGATCAGCCTTTTCCTCGCGGGAATTCGCCGATGAAGTTGATTTTTGTGCAGCACTCGGCGTACCGTTTCGATGCTGCATGGTAGATGCAGTTGATCCCGAATTGTTGTTGTTGTGGAAAATGGATGTTGTTCCGTTATTTCAACAATATTTTCCTTTTGCGCGTTCGTTAGCATATGCCGTCTGCCGCTTCGGTGTTTTGTTTTGAGCGGTCGATTGTCATCCGCTCCTTCCTGTTCTCTCCGTATCCAGCGGATAACTTGTCTTTTCTGCAAATAATGCCAATTAAATATCATGACAAATAAAGGTAATAATAAATGATTATTTATTACACAATGTGGTGCTAAAATATGGATCAAATTGTAATATATTTTTGAAAATACGAGGACTCTGGAAAATGTTATTTTATTGATTTTATTAATGTATTTATTTAGCATGGAACACTTCAATAATTTTTTTTTCATTTTTTTGACACCATTGCCTGCGGACTGCGACGGCCATCGTTTGTAATGTGGCGTTATCTTTTTTTACTCGCATCCTATAATCTTTGGTAGTGCATTTATTGAACTCATCATTCTCGCTAATCACACACTTTGTAAAATACTTTTCGTATTCCGAAAAAATCATACTAAAGGTGAAGAAACTATGTTTTTCTAAGTGAGATAATTAAATGTAATAATAGAATTATTGCATTCAATATGTAAATGTATACGCATTGATAGTATTGATACTTGATAGCCTAATAATCATTTAATAATCAGTCCTACAAACATTAGTGTTAGGGCAAATTTTTGGATAATTATAAGATCACTGTGAAAGAAAGTTGTGTGCTTGTATCACACCAGATTTGTTATTAATACATTTATACGGTAAATAATAAAAGTAGTAAATAGTAAAATTATTTACTTAAAATACATCTTAATTTAAGATAGATTCCAAAGTTCTGGTTTTGATAACTGCTTCATTATTTTCTTTGGCCGGAACATAAATAGCAGGTAACCTAAATAACGTAATTAGCAATTTCTTTATTTCCGTTTCTTAATGAGCTTATAGAATCACTGAAAACAGTGCTTTAATAAGACCCGCTAACGCATTGTTTCTGTGGCATTGGTACTACTGACTCAAATGTGGCAGAATTATAGGAATTTAATTCAACATATAATATCAAATTAAGTTGCTAATGATTTTTTCAAGAAAATAATAAAGAAGTCAAACAGCCGAAATAGAACAAATAGTATAAAAAAGTAATTTCATAAGGCTTATTAAGGCACACGTCTTGTGGAAAACATGTGTTTGTAACATGGACTTGTGCGATAAAAGTTACCTTATGGAACTGTTTTTTTTATTATTTACTTAATGCACTACAAAATAGTAATGTTTATATTTTAAACGAAATGTTAATGACGTCATATCTCAAATACTGATAATATTTCTAAACACAATAGCGCCAAAAGATGAAAAAAACATTAAATTAATTTAAGTGTCATAGTTTTATCCAGAATCTTCGTCCTGAAAAAAACCTGGTACGCTTAACTTAAAATTTTCCGCTTTTGATACCATGGTCGTCATCGAAATTTATTTCAATCAAAACATACTTTTTATAGAGTGTTAGAAATCGTTCAATTGTATTTACAGCCATATAATAGTTATTTAGACCACAAATGTTAGAAGTGCAACTTTTTTTCACAAGTGTGGAGGGTTAATAATCCACGCGCGTGAAAAATAAGCACGCTAACACGAGTTACCTATAAGATTTTTTAAAAATTTCATTAAATATTCAAATCCAAGCATATTTTGTATAGAATTTTATTTGCCCTCATTTTAGTCAAGTGCGTTGGTCAGTTCTGCTAACTAAGGAAACGTCTATTTAAAATCGTTCATTTCTAAATTAAAAGCAAAATGTCACTTTTTTCACTGAATGAAAAAAGTGGCACCACACACCGAAATTAATTTTAAAAAGCCTACTTTTTAAATGAAATTTTAAAAAGATTTTTATGAAACACTTGTCACAATATAAAAAAAGATAGGGTTAAAAATTACCAATAAGGTTATTCTAAGTGAAAATGAAAAGCAATGATGAAATTGTTACAATACATGTTTATAGTATTTAACATTACTAGCTTGGTAAGAGGGTTCTTACTGACGGACAGAAGGATATGACTGGCGAGCCAGTCACCTTCTGGAACCAGTAAAACCCGTTACCTTGCGTGTATTGTTGAATATTTTATTTGTTCCTCATTTGTAAATAACTATAATTTACCATGTCAAACTGACAAGCAACTAAATTCATCAATATGACACATACTAAGGAAGACAACTCTGGCTTTGCACGCTATCATTTATCTATGAGCACGCTTGTAAAAAATTACAGGCTAGCCAGTTAAGAGACATTTTCAAGGTGAATACAGTAACTTGATAAATTGATGTTTACAAGTGAGGAACATATAATAGCTATTTATGCAACAAGTGCTAAAGTTGACGTTTATGCACGAGACATGAAAATTATGAAACGAAGCCGAAGTTAGAATTTATGTCATAATAAAGAGAGGGCCTTGGCGCGCAGGTGAATGTTTGTGAAACCAATACTGTCAAAGTCAGTTATCAAAGGTAATTATTAATACTACACATCTGACTGTATTCATTACATAACGCTTTAATTATTTCAAAAACACTTTACCTCTAACCCAAGAAGTAACTAGAATAATTTTACAACTTCACTTCCAGTTCGAAATTGTAGTTTTATAACCTCACTTCAATTTGTACCACACATGCGCTAAAAGTAAACAGCTGATTTATTTAAACATGCTAAATTATAAAACGTCACTTTTAGTGAAAAAAGCTAGCGCTAAAAAGGCCTACTTTTAGTGGTGGTCGTAGATAAACATGTTTACTTTTTACTGTTTAATAAATGCACAAGACGGAAAAGTGTTGAACGTTATATATAATGTAGGATCTCATTTCCCATACATGTCTTGAAATTTGTTAAACAATCGCTTTTTAATAGCATTCATTATTTTTTATTTTAGATACTGTTAGGGTATTAGTGGTCGTCAATTTACAGTAGGTTTATTGTTATTATTATTTTTTGTCAGTTAAAATAAAATGATTTGTAGGTTTTAATCGCAATCTGCAGAGCCTTACAAGTGTGTTTCGTAAAGTTTTATATATAAGTGTAGCTATAGTTTATACAGTATTAAATACTGTATAATATGCTTTATAAAAAAATATGTTTTTATAAAAAAAAGTTTTGATGGCCTCGTACTTCAAACACTGGTGACCACATTAAGCGGTTAATAGGGTCAAAAGAAGCAGCAAATTTATATAAATTCATATAAAATAACTTTTTCTTATTTTGTATAATAATGTGCTATTTTACTAAACTCAAAATCGTTTAATAAAGTGGCACTTTGGTGCTTAGAAATGTCACTTTACTATATGGTAATATTACAGTCAAATTCGAGGTTAGCAGGTTATGTTTTGCGTCAGTCTGTGTCAAAACTGACGGAAAACCTAACCTGATAATCTCGAATTTGACATAGACTTACAGTGCCACCAACATATTAGTCACACGTTTGAATTTCCACAGCCGCCCCTTATAAACTTTTTTAATAAACATGTGGTATAATGCTTTTATATAAATGTTTGTTTATAAATACTAATACAAAATGCGAAAAAATAGTATACACACTTCGTAAGAAAAGCAGTTTTACTAAACCAATATAGCTTTTTAAGTTTCTCGCTCGCTTCGCTCTCTCGTACTCAATCAAACTATATTCGTTCAGTAAAATTTTACTATTCCAAACTTGTGTAATATTCTATTTTTATTCAGCTAAGATATTCCATTAAATAAAATACAAATAAAGTAAAGTAGCTAATTGGAGTAGTGTTGCACCCCAATTCACTTAATTGTTGTTATGTTAATTTTTACTTACCGATAAGTCAACCCTTGCCGCTATTTCCTCTTGTGAAATTCCTTGCTCCCACATGGCAATAATTTTCCCCCTTGTTTCCAAAGTGGAATCGCTTTGTCCTGGACGCCTTGGCATAGCAAATCACAAATTAAACACTGTAAGATCTGAGGATGCACCAAGACTAATGTTAAATTTACTGCAGAAAATGAAGATACTACAATTTTTAGAAATAGTCTCCCCTCTTCAAATTATTCTAATACATTTTGGATTTTTTCTGGAAAACTAGACAAGTTAATACGTTCTAATAACAGGTTCATTTAGATAAGACAATGCATTTTAGATTGAATTGCAGACCCATATAGATCTCTAAGAAGTGGATTAAAAGTATTTAATCTTATGTGCTGAGAAACCTTTAATCACCTACATTAGTGATTATTTTTAAGGAAAAGAAGCGATTTAGAAAGTTTACTTAACAACAAGCATGCTTTGGATAATGGTGTAAACATGCCTAGCGTAAGGTTGGAAATTTAAGTTTAATTATAAAATTACCAATAAGGCAAGACGGTAGCAAAAGAATTTCTACATTTTTTAAAAGTGTTTTTTACCTTTGCTGGATGATATTTTTAAAATAACAAAAATTTAAAAACAACAGTTCTAAGCCGTTCTATAAGTTTTTAGGTTACCTACTCTAGTAATTTTTATTTTTTGTTGATTTTTACTTCCTTGCACAATAAAGGAAGTATTTGATCTACACCAAAAATTCGAAATTGAGTTTTCAACAGATCTTCACGTTTTAGAGTCCCCTGAACCCAAAAAACATGTTTTTGTTCATTGGTCTGTCAGTGAACCGAATATCTCAAAAACGAAAAGAGGTATGGCGTTGAAACATCATATATAAGTTTTGTGTACTATCTAGACGCGACGGCAAGCTTTTGAAGAAAATCTCATATAACTGGAAGTATGGTGTTTACTTTTTCAAAAACGGCCCCAAAGGTTTTTTTTGAAACTTTACATTTTTATTACATGTTTAATGTGTATTGACGTGAGATAGTTGATTTTCCAGTTGAATACCTCTAAAATGGGTTTCATTTGTTTGTTTTTTCTTTTTTTACTAACTCCTATTTTAAATAGAACACACGGTATATTATTACATTTTTGAATTCTGCTTACAATTTTAGAGAAAATTGGTCTCTTGAACTAACGCTCTATTTTGTACGGTTTCTGTAGAATTCGTACCTAATTTTTGAAAAATGTTGACAAATACAAACTTAAAAATTAAAAATCAAATTTTTGGCTAATTATAAGATCACTGTAAAAGGAAGTTGCGTGCGTGTATCACACCAGATTTTTGAATAACTTTTAAGGTCCTGAATTTCTACATACAGTGGAACTTCTTCTTAAGGAACTTCAGTTTTACGAAGTTCTCTGTTTAGCTATTTTTTACAGATATTCCACCGTTCGAATAATTTACCATATGATTTTTGCTCTATTTTACGAATTAAAATTCCATTTATGGTAAGTAAAATATGAACAAATTTTTGATGAAATTAAATTTAATACATTTTAAGGACTAGTCATGTAATAGTTATTTACTATACAAGTGGGATAAGCGCATCATTAATATACGTGTGTGTAAGTTACAAACGAGTGCGTAGCACGAGTTATGTAAGCACACAAGTATATTAATGATGCATTATCACACATGTATTGTACAAATTTTTATCTACAACTGCCTAAAATTAAGAAAAGTGCATTAAGAGAAATGTCAGATCTGTCATTTTTAAAAATATTTTACTGGGCAAATGCCATTACGTCATTCATTTGACACTATTTCAGTTAGGTAATGAAGCGATTACACCACTCAGTTAGGTAATGAAGCCATTACATAACTGAGTGGTGTAATGAGCTTCATTACCTAACGGAAATAGTGTCAAATTAGTGACGTAATGAGTTAGTTACCCCACTAGAGTAGATAAAAATATAGAATAAATTGCTCACATTCACATATATAAAATGCTGTTTAGAAAACAACCAGTTGCAGTTGTTCTCTGAATGATATAATTTTTGGCAGTGGTCTATTATGATTTGTTTTATCGCACTTTTTCCACAGTCTAGGGTGTTTATCACAAGACGTTTCGGAAGTTGCATTTATTAGGCTATTTTAAATGATTTTCTGTTTTACGAAATTTCCTTTTAATGATTTTCTTCTTGAATTTGGGGACTTCGTAAATAGAAGTTCCACTGTATATGTTTAAATTTTAAAACCTTTTAATTAATCTTTCAGTTTCGCAAAAATTTTCACGTTCCTCAAGTAGAACAATTTAAATTATTTCTTATTTTTCAAGTTTCTACTAAATTGTGTTTCAAATTGTGAAAACAAGATAAACATTTGTTTGTCAAATCTAGGTTTCCAGTGTTGTGCCTTTAGCGGTAGAAAAAACTATTTTAATTTTAAATTAAACTTCGGGAAGATGGTAGCGATGGTGATTCCTCAATCACTTAAAACGTTTAACAATAAACGAAAATCTTTAAACTCTTCAACAATTTCATTAATCAATATCTGTTAAAGTTTATATTCAACCAGAATGACTTCATGTCTTATTTTTACAATTTATAAATAACAAATAATATTAACAACAGCAGTGAAATAAAATCTGCTTAATACAAATAAACTGTAACCCCTTGTGATTCACCACCGAAATATTAAAAGGAAGGATTTGCTTCTAAAATGTCTACTTTCTCTCTGCCTAATTGCTTTCCGGTGACACGCTTTGTGTGTACTACCCTCTAGGAAACATTCGGTCAAGTGACGTTAAATGTGTTGCCTATCGAAATAGCCAAGCTGGCGTTCGGAGTGACATTAGTTCTGTGGATGATTGTACCTCGTAACACTACGCGTTCAGTACAACATTTTACCCACGCCGCACAATAAACTCCGATGAAGCATCAAAACCGAAATTTTTGTCTGAAATCACAGTACCTGTTTGTTTTAATCTTTTCGGTTGCCAGGTGACATCAGAACACACATATCATTAAACAGTATTGTGTAAATTAAATCTCACTAGTTGAGTTATAGTAATGAAAAGGTAACTTGTGTGTAATATTGACATTGCGATTGTTAAAATCGCTATAGTTATGAGGCGTTTATTGAAATGCATTGCATACATTTATAAAAGGGACATTTTGGAGGGTGTTGTATTACCCTGGTCTGAACAGAACTTTGGTGATGGAAACAGGATAATTATATCGACCCTATTCTCCGGATTTAGCGATGTGTGATTTTTGGATTTTCTTTAAATTGGAAAAGCATCGAAGGGGGCGTCGTTTTAATTCTGTAGAGGAGATTGAAACTGACGTTATGCAGCTTTTTAACACCTTAAATCCAAGTGACTGGCATTTTGGCTTTGAAGAGTTGAAGCGAAGATTACAAAAATGTATCGACTTTGAAGCGGACTACTTTGAACATAAATAAAAGAACAAGTGAACTCTTGTTAATAGTTACTTTGTATCTCACAATATATATAGTAACCCTTGTACCTCGTAACACTACGCGTTCAGTACAACATTTTACCCACGCCGCACAATAAACTCCGATGAAGCATCAAAACCGAAATTTTTGTCTGAAATCACAGTACCTGTTTGTTTTAATCTTTTCGGTTGCCAGGTGACATCAGAACACACATATCATTAAACAGTATTGTGTAAATTAAATCTCACTAGTTGAGTTATAGTAATGAAAAGGTAACTTGTGTGTAATATTGACATTGCGATTGTTAAAATCGCTATAGTTATGAGGCGTTTATTGAAATGCATTGCATACATTTATAAAAGGGACATTTTGGAGGGTGTTGTATTACCCTGGTCTGAACAGAACTTTGGTGATGGAAACAGGATAATTATATCGACAAGATTATGCACCCTCTCATCGAGCTAGAAGTGTTCAAGATTGGTACAGAACCAATTTTCCTAATTTCATTAGAGAGTGGCCTCTTTATTCAGCGGATTTAAATCCAATGGATTATAGTGTATGGTTATCTTAGAGTCCCGGGTTTGTGCAAAACCCTTACCACAATTTGGATTCCCTAAAGGCCTCTTTACTTAAAGAGTGGAATGCAATTTCACTAACCGTTTGCAGGTGTGCATCAAAGCTAAAGGTGGATATGTTGATAATAGGTGATTACACTAGTTTGTGTACCCTTGAGTTATAATTTGTTGGTTATTTTTAAAAATAAACGCTGTTTTGTTTCAGTATATATCTTTACTTTAATAAGTCCGGAAACCTTATTGTTACCCTGTATAACTCTAATAATTATAAAGTATCAGAGAAATGGTTAATACTAGCAACTGCTACTGTCACAGACATATTATTTTGTGAAGTTATAATACACATGACTACAAAATTACATACTCTCCTTTGATAGTAGTTATTTACATACCAAGTCATGAAAGTTATCTTTTACTGGACAAAGGAGCATATTGTACGAGGCTGTAAACCCGAGTACTTTTTAGCTCTTAAGTCCAGTAGAATAACTTTCATGGATTGGTATGTATAAAATTTTCCCTTAATCGCCAATAAAGTCAAACTAAAGTATAAAACCGATTCATAACCTTGAAATTTTGAAAACTCCATTTTGACAGTTTAAAAAACTAGTGATCAGTTCTGTTATAGATATTAACGATACAAGTTTGAATATTAGCGAAACGAGTTTCGTTAAGTGCCATAAGCAAACGTGTATCGTTCAATATCTTATCTTCATCAATATATTAATGTATTCGTTGTTTTGTAAAATATAATGGATATTACCACACTGAGTGCAGTAATAAAGCTCTGAAATTAATTTGGTAAATTGCCTATAACAACACCGATGAAGATAAAAGAACATTACGTTTCTAGTATGTTATCCATTACACGACTACTACGGTAATAGCAGTTAGGTAAAAATATTACTATATTAGTCGTGTAATCGTAAACTTTCTAGACTCAACGTAGCCTTGAAAGTTTGAATTTATTGACGTTTTCAGGTAAATTTACTTTTTCTCATACTGTATTTCTATAGTAGCAAGCATTAGGAAGTGTTCACGATAAGACAAAAAGAATAATAGTATTATTAACATATTATTTAGTTAAATTAAAGTTTTACAGACTAGAAGACCTACATGCTGTTTTTTAAATTGTCTGTTCATGGAAGTAAACGACTTTTATCAACTAAAAATAATTCTGTTGATTTTTCCATTTATTTTAATGTTTGTTTGCATATTGGCACATTATTTGACTAAATTTATATTTTCGGATTACTGAATAGTAGCGGCTATTAGCCTGCCAACAGTTTTGTAAATGTAGCCTAGCTGTCTACAAAATAAAAAAACTTCGTCTTCAATAGAAATTATTCTTCCTATTCAATTCGGTGCCTTTCTTAATTTTATCTGGCACAGACTTGCCGAAGTACTGCTTTCGACATCGATAATTTTACACAAATTTACAATTTTGATTGCTACCTCTCAATCAATGACGACCAACACGATGACTAGAGAACTACACAACGTATCGGGTTGCTTTCTTCGTCAACGTGTATGGAATATTAATGCAGATAACTGCGCAGCGTTTGGACGGGATATCGATTTTTATTCGAGCTATCAGTTACCGACACCGCATATCTCATGAGGTCGCAAGTTCGAATCTGGGTCCCAGCAACATTTTTTAAGAGTTATCGAAACGTACAGGTGCAAGTTTCTATTCCTTGCCACCTTAAAAATCTAAAATAACACATTATCGACGTACTTACCCACATAGATGTTTAACGTTAACGGTGTTGGTAAATTTCTGACTCGATTTTAAACTTATTTCCTCAGTATGGTTCATTTCATTAGCGAATTCTCTTTAGTCGTCGCACAGATGGCCCCGATCATGTGTGATAACGGCTATACCACATTGAAGGCACTAGTTCAACCCATTGTGTTTCATAATTCAGTGGCATCAACAACTAATTTAGAGCTGATATTTCTAAAATTTTCAAGGGACCATAACTTTACATTTTGAACAACTTTCCTTGATGATACTTGGAGGTTTTAAAACAGAATAGGTACTTTACCTAAAAAACATGTTTTTATATCTACCGCTCGTAAGGGCACATGAAGACCAATCCAATTTGAATATTAAGATTTTCTACTCCGAATTTTACAAAGAATATGCCCATTTGTTTTTTTTTTCGCCATTTTATATACACCCTGTATATTATTATCAAACTAACGACAATTCAAGAAGTGTCATTTTTTATTATTGTTTCGTAAATTTGTTTTTCTCAAAAGTAAGCAATAATGTTTTTAGTAGAAAAAAATTTGTAATCAATGTGATCATTTTTAAATTTACGAAACATTAGTGCAGTTTATTAACAAATAACTCTTTCTTACTAATGAATATTCAAAGTTATTCATGTATGTGTAAATTTGGCTCCCCGTGACGGTAAAAGATGTCGCTTTTAGTGGAACGTATTCTTCATAGTAAATGTGCAATATTGTTGAACTGAAAGAGCAAAACGTATTATTGAAATATTTAACATTTCAGCAACATAACGTGTCGTTTTTTTTTAAATACCCAGAAACGTATTCAAATTTGACTTAACTAACAGCAAATGTACAAACCAGAAAAAACGCGTTTAAAAAATATTTAAAATGCCAGCTACTCTTCTGCATGAATACTTGAGCTCTTCGTTTGCTTCTGTTGAAGGTTAAAGGTAAAACGTTTAGCCTTTACTTTTATTTTTTTTATCATGAATGGATGTAAAAATTGAATTCGTTGTAAATACTCACACAAAAAGGTCTAAAAGCGTTCAATCGCATCACCATGGTGACAAGGAATGCTAAATGTTGTAACTAATTATAGGATCACGGAAGAATGGCTTCACTTGCTGAGTGAAATCTAGCGTCATCTGGCATTTTATCGTCGTGTAATCCATTAAGAAGAGATTAAAGAATTGTTTCATTAATCTTATCCTCCATGAACATTGTTACAGTGTATTTTCTTTACTTAGGCCTCTTATGCAGCTATTAATTAATACTAACCTTAGCTACTTCTTTAATGACAATTTTAAATACTAATAAATAATTGAGAAAATATTCTTGAGCAATAATTAATTTTGCTTCGGCAATAATGTATTCGCTTACTAGAATAAGACGATGTGTTTATTACGTACATTTCAATAATATATTTGTAGCACGTAGGTCATTTAAAAAATATATTCGCTCACTTAAGTGCATTTTAACGAGTAATCAAAAAGTCTTTCAGTTCCGAATTAACGAACGCAACTGTGCTTATACATAAATGTCAAACTTGATATTTAGCTTTTAATTGAGTAATAGTTGCATTCATAAATTGAGAAATATGCTATAGCCGCCCGGGACTCAAAAACCTTTTGATTACCCGTTATAATTTTAACAGTTTTCAGTTTGATGAAAAAAAAACATTCTCGACTAAAGTGATTAAAATGTAAAAATTTTAAATTTCTAAGCACTAGTAAGTCTTATATTGAGAACGACTCACTAAAAGGCCTTGATTTTGGGCAGGGCAGCTAGTTAACATCGACATTAATTTAGACGCCTCCGTTAGCTGTTTTTGTGTAATTTATTTATTTAATAAAGCCATTAACATACAAAGCTATTTTATTTACAAAACTCGTTGAATTAATTTCTACGTAAACTATAGGATATATTTAGAGTATAAGCTAAGAGTTCGAGTTGAACACTTAGAAAATACAAGTTTAAGGAATTAAAATGCAAGATCCGTTAAGCCGTTAATAATATCACAACAAACTACGTATAATTTTAGACCACTAATTTAGATCAGACATAACTACTAGCTGCAAACTCGCCTCTCACAAGTTACAAGGTTCGGCAAGCAGTAAATTAATTAATTTATTCTTAGTTTGTGTTTGTAACCTTTCTTTCAAAGCATCTTGTAATTCAGCTATTCTTTATAAGTATAGATTTTCAGTTGTCGTGCGAGCTGGTTGCATAGCCGCATGTTCCAAGAACTGGTCAAATAGTCTCAAGAGCTAAGCAACGTTCGCAACGGTCGGCATTCGGACGGGTTTCCGACTTATAGTGGTAGTAAAATCGAAGCCAGCCGTGCCTCGGAGAGTACTTTAAGCCGTCGGTCCCGGTTGTCATTTAGGTGACAGTCGTTAGGTTACGTCCATACGATACACACGATACAAACGGTTGTCATTCAACTAAAATCTAAAACAACAAAATGACAACAGCAAATTAGGTCATTTCAATTTATTATATGTTGCAATAATTTTGAATATAACAATAAGATGAACCCAATATCCACATCGCAATGTATAAAAACCTACCAGATGACGATCGGGGCCGCCAGCAATATAATTACTTAAGATTTATAAATACTGAAGTTTAAAGCGCCAGGTGCTTTGACTTACCGCCCCCCCCCCTCCCCACAGAACTATCCGGGATAGTCGAAATCCAACGAAAGATACGTTGAAAAGGGACAAACAGGAAAATCAACACTTAAAAAGAAAACAACAGCAAGTGCCACAACGCCAATACACAAAACACTCAAAATCATAAAACATAAGCTACAAAACGATAACATGTTACATACACGAACACCATTAAACATTGACACCATTATGGAACTTTGCAGCTCAAGTGTTTAAATCATTATATTAACAGTGTTAGTTTGTTACTCCTTGAAATAAAGCATCTTTAGGGGCTTAAATTGGTTTTTTATGTTCAAACACGCATATCTCAAAAACAGTTGAATTTACATATATAAAGTAACATATCAAATGAAAGCTCATTTACATGGCTTTTCAAAAATACAAAATTATACAGGACGTTTTGTTTGAAAAAAATCGAAATTATTAAATTTGCGAATGTTGAGCACCCTGTATAACATTAATACCCAGATCCACCATTTTACACTCGAAAAGTATTTCACGAAAAACATAATTTTTTGGTAACGTTTTTCTTCATTCAATTGTTTTTTTTACTTACAGCAGCCCGCATTTTTTTGAATAAAATTGTTAATATCTCCAAAACAATTGACGTTAGACTCACTTCATATCAAAACAATTTTAATTATTTCAATGCAAGACTTTCCAGCCACCCAACTGTAGGGCATTTTATTTTTAAAAAGTAATTTTTATTCGCCATACGTTTTAGAGCCACCCTGTATAATCAAAACTATTTTAGTAATACGCATCACCTTCGTACGTACAACTCTCATGGTTTTAGAAATATCTTCCATCCCCTCATCGTTGCCGGACCCTGTATAGTATTCCCTGTAAATGCGGGAAATAGTATATCGGTGAAACATCCAGGCCTTTAGAAGTTAGAGAGCTAACATAAGAATCTGATTATATATATATCAGTTCGAGAAGTCTAAAATTTGCTGAACTTGCTTGAAATAACAACCACAAAATACAATAGAATAACATAAAGGTCCTATCTAAAGAGTTAATGCCAACTAAACGTAAACTTCGGCGAATATTTGCGTTTCATCTTTCGCGATATTTTTAGACTAAAGTTGGCTATCAATTCTTAAAGATCAGATCAAGTAGTTAGTCAATTGTCAGTGTCAATCAATTCGCTGGAAGTTGGTGACTTCTCAGTTCCAGTAAACAGCTAAGTTTTCCTTATTTATTTTTAATTTTAATTGTTATTTCGTTGATAAACGAAGGCAGTTTCTTTCTCGAAATGTTCGGTGTTTAATGTTTTATTTTGCATGTTGACGAAATACCCATAAAATAGCATGCATATGCCTAACATACCTAAAATATACTGAACACTAGTTCCAAATTACCACCATATAAACAAATACAAATATGCAACATACGAATAGCATGCGGAGGTTTATTACACAAAAGGATGTATTTATTAATCAAAAATTTCCCGTGCCCATTAGGTGAAACTTAGAGCCCCAAGTCTAAAACTAATAATTAGATCACGGACCACATATTCGAGTTACGCGACGACGCCTCAACGAATAAACACACTCATAAAAAGGTACAGATTATTGTACTCAAAAATAACACGCTTCGCTCCCACCAACGAATAATGCGCGTATCAATAAAATGAGCCGTTCACTATTTGACAAATAGAATATATAGCGTTAATTTAGAAAGTAAAATAAGGCAAGTGAAATTTGTAAACAAGTCATTATTTAGCAATTACAAGTTACAACGAATTAAAATGCATAACAATAAGTAACCTCTCTTACTAGCTTAAGTTAACAAGTTGCACAATTTATGTTTAAGCAAGCACGCAAGAGCGGCCGCAGTCGCTGAACATAGGTAGATGTCAAAAGGCTGGCGGACCCCTCTCACATACGTGTTAGCCAAGTGATCGGCTGGAATAGATACGGTACTAACAAGGATTTTCCCCCAGAGTGCGATGTGCTGTCAAATAAATAAAAGGTACCGAGAGCAGCTCAATAGACATTGGAAATTATTAAAATTAGTTACATTTTATTGAATATTACTAGGAATAAATTCATTGAAATGTCAAACCAGGTGAAAGTGGGGCGATAAGCGACTCGGTGCCTAAAATTTTGTGCTGCCGAAAGTTTCTTCTAAAATAACATCAAATCCTGGATGAACCAGATAGGTTGCAGCAGTTCACAAAACCATCTGATATAGGGGTTATCATATAAACAAGAAACTCAACGAATGCTACACAAGACTTACCCAACTCTATCCACTTATCAACCGCAAATCATCTTTAAAAATCAAGTGCTCCATACTTCTCTATAAATCTCTTATACGCCCCATCATCATGTATGGCTCAACAGTCTGGGGAACAGCCACCAACGTACACTTAAATAAAGTTCAAGTTATGCAGAACAAAGTTCTACGCATTATTTGCAACGCTAGCTGGTTCGTAAGAAATAACCAACTCCACAAAGAACTACAAATCGCCCATGTCAAAGACTTTATACGATCAAGTGCCGAATTATTCTTTGCGAAGATAAATGATTGTCCCAGTGCTCTAACTCATCATTTAAACACTCCTCCACCGGTAAGACGTCTCAAAAGACGGGTGCCACAGGATATAATTTTATCAGATGAAGACATCGACAGTAGTTAACTCGTAAATTGTAAATTGTTACAAAAGTCTGTCTTGAAAATATTAATAATTCAGCTTTAGAGTAATAGCCTCTTAATGTCATGTAAATGTTATTTAATTACTTGAAATGTCATACCTAGCATGTATAGCATTATAATGCTGAGCTGCTAAAATACACATATTAAAAAAAAAAAAAACCATCTGATATATGATGATTTTTGAAAATCTAATCAGTTCAAAGATGTGTATGTAGATACAAGAATATACAGGGCCGGCCACGAAACTTGTAGCCCCTGACGAATTTTCAATGCAACCCAAATTGCAGATGTCATTGCAACCTAGACTGTCTCTTTTATTATGATGCAAAACTGATCGCAGTAATTACACGAACGCTGACGCATGACAACTGTCACCGAATTAATTCGATAACGACATATTTTTATTTTAATATATGCAAAAGAAACAAACTCGACCAAAAATTATAAATTCTAAATTCCCTAACTGTTACAGCAAATGTTCGAAATAATCTCCATTAATTTGAAAACATGTAACACGAGCCAAAATAGCTGGTGTAATGGATGCACAGTACACACGTATCTACTATTTGGTTTCTTAATTCCTCTTCGCTTTCAAGTTTCATTTGGTAGACCTCTTTCTTAAGAGTACCCTATAGAAAAAAATCTAATGGAGTTGGATCGGGACTTCGTGGGTGCCAAAATGTACGGCTCCTCTTCTAATCCAATTTTCTCCATAAACGCCATTCAAGTAATTTCATACATATCGGTGGTAATGCGGGCGGGCGTCATTATTTTCGAACCATATTTGTCGTCCAACGTTTAGTAGAACGTCTTCTAGTAATCCACGGAGTATATCTTGCAAAAACCTTAAATATCGTTCACCTGTTAAATTTTCATTAAAAAAGTAGGGTCTAATCATGTGATCACCCAATAATGCCATTATGATAACGCTGAATGTATAAAGTGCGATCTGGACTTGCATTTATGTGGGCTTCTCCAAATTGTATTTGTAAACGTGATTTAACGTTTGCGATAACTAATTTCGAAAACACTAACTTGTCAAAATGACAATTTGTAATTTGTGTGACTTTACCTACGTTGATCTGTTTTTGCTTTATAAGAAATATAGCCATCTAAAATGTAATGACATTTGTCATTTGGGTTGCAGTCAGGGGCTACAAGTTTCGTGGCCCGTCCTGTATAATAAGATTACCACAAACTACACAGGCTGATTCATAAGAAAGTCCGTTAAATTTTACGGTAGTTGTAGAATATCAAACAAAATAACTTTGCATAATAAACTATACGTCCAAAATCAATAATAGTCCCACAAAAAAGTTAATCATGTAATTGCGTAAACTAAGCGACGATCACTGGAATGAATCTCTATAAACATAATTTTGCACAGGCAGTTGCCTGTTGGATAAAATGCAGAAGAAAAAAAACAGTTGTTTGGTTAGTTCAATCACATTTGGTGCATTCGGTGTTAATCATTATTGTGCTAAACACGGATCACGGAAATGTAAAAGGAAAACGGTTAATGTATTCTAATCTGAGTTATCTAATAGGTTTTGGTGTTAGCCAGCGGTTCTCAAAAGATTGGAATAGGCCTTAATAGAAAGTTTTTTCCATAAGCGATTAATTATATTAGTGCAATATATTTGTACTGAAGTCAGTATATACCCATTTACTTTAAGGGCCATACTCATGCGTATGAATACCCTGTAGATTTGCAACAATTTGTCTCTTGAGATGTGATAGCATCTTTGTCCTATGCAATATTCCAAAATTTTTTGGTTGAAATATCTTATAACTGACCAGGTTCAGTGTTTTAATGTTTTATCTTGTCATGGCTACGTTTGGCACATCATTATAGAAGCGCATCTTTCATTAGTGCTGAAAATTCATATTCGAAAATTGTCGATAGCATGAATTTCTGTGGTGGTCAGATATAAACAGTCCTGCAATAAAATGTAATCCAACTAAGTTGGTTAGCAATCATGCCCCACCAAACATTTACATAAATTGTATGTTAAAAACTATTTTGAGCAACTGTATAGTTTAGTAAATGCCAATAAGTTTTTAACCAGATTTTTACTATGGATTTACAGCTATCACCTGCAATCACTAACATTTACCTGAAGGCACATGACACCAAAGCTTTACTACTACAGCCATAACTAAAACCTATTTGCTGATTCAGATATGAAGAAGATGCTTATTTGTCTACCCTACAATTAATTTATAATGGAAGTGGAGGAAATTCGTAGTATTCCATTTGTAGTCGTTGTGGTCTGTGGAAGCTGAGCAGACGGTGTAGTTGTCTCAGCTAAACTTCTACGCAGCTTTATATAACAAAAATATGGAATGATTGAATGGAACAAGATCATAACCCTCCCACTCGGATATCCGGAGAAAGGTGCCTGATCGAACAACTCATCAATCTATTTCTCGAAGTAACTAATAAACCCAAAAAATATCAAACCTTATCAAAAATTGGCAGTCTAGTCATCAATGGTTACACCACCACTAGTTCTGCCTTTTACAATTATTGTTATCCACGGCTAAAAACTGTTTTAAGACTTGGGCATCAGAGACGTTCGTATCCCAAACGCAGTGTATTTGGAGAGAGAAAGAGCACATTTCGTTGCTCAACCAAAGGACAGACACAAAGCTATGGCTATACGCAAACCATACCATAGAACGATAATAGGCTAAAGAAGAATCGCACCTCGGAAGACTTTGCCGGTTCACCTTTCGGCAAAAGACGTATCTTAAACATATGTAACATTCAAGCTGTATTTACAATCAAAGAAGCTTTAGGTAACGGTTGTAGGTCAGTAAAAAGCAGTGTCAACTTTAGAGACAGCTGGCGTAGTACCTACAATACCTTGATTTTGCAACTCAATTAACATTGGTGAAACTGGAACTTCTAGAATGTATGTAAATGCGACTCCACACATAATCACATTTCTAAATCAGCCGTATCTGAGTGTATAATTAGGCACTTTTAAAATTTGAAGTCCCTAAAGTACTTGCCAGAATACATCACCATCTCTCACGAATGATACATGAAGGTACTGAAATAGAAAAACATAAAAAGAAAATAATCAAGGAAGACGATATTAGACTTTTGCAAGAAAATGTTACCAACGTTCTTTTAAAACGCTGCTTTAGGTTTTTGAATATTTAAAGTAAATTTTGGTATCTTCTCAATTGCTGTACAGTTAATTTACATGGATTATTTGTTAACCAATGTAATACATACATTTAATTTAATTTAATTTTTGACTTTGTACTGTAACATGTCATACGTTTAGTGTTGTTTATTTTGTATAGTACATGCTAGTAAATTCATTTTTTATCGTTACTTATTTTCTTGTATTATTTATTTATTATTCACCATAATGACTTGACGTATCAAAAAATGTTAATATGCTGGAAGTAACATTTGCATGCATTTTTGTTAACCGGCGTAAGGGATATTGTAATGGTTTACTGCCCACAGCAATTCTGGTTGATTAACTAATACGGGAATTAAACATTTCAAAATGAGCACAGAATTAATGTTTTGTTTATTGCAAGATAAATTAAGTATTTTACACTAAAAAATGAACGTGATATGATTAGCATTAACTATAATTTGATTGAGAAAGATTAGCACTAGATAAGGCCGAATCAAAAGGGTTACGTTTAACGTTTTATTCATAATTGATGTTCGGAATGGCAAGCGCACCTTAATTTATGTAGCCGGCAGATTTGATTTGGTTACGTCAATACGACAATGTGAAGTTAGAATGATACAGAGATGGTTTGTGAGGTTACAGAGATTATATAGTTAAGTTCAGCCAAGAGATTCCGACATCGAGGCCAATTTTCGAATAGTAGAGCCATCGTCCAGCTAGAAATTTTAGTGTTACCTTTGGAGCAGTCCTTCCTGAGTGTCGAAGTGCAGAAATTTGGAGCAAGAAGCTGTCACCAAGTTTGTAATTGCCGTGGCGTCCCTTCATTCTGCGAGCCGACATCTGAGCTGCCCTTGCAAGGTAAATCCCCTTTGATTTTGTGATTTGGACCAGAGAATTGCAGGAAGCTAAACAAATGCTGGCTTTGGCGTGCCCTACGTCATTGAAAAAAACCATGTTAGCCGGAAATTACATCAGATTATTTGCATTGTATTTAACCTGATGTGAATTTTGCCATTTTTTTGGTGAATTCAGTTACGCTATTTTCTTGTACCAAGCAGATCATCTTTGTGTACCGTCAATTTTAAGGTTAAAGCTGTCAGATACAAATTCGAGCATTTGCCATACATGTTAATAAGCCCTAAAGCCCTACTCGAAAATAATTGTAATGCTGAGTGTTGAACCTACCCCTTTGAAAAAGAGTTTTTTTTATCTCATGCTAGTCCAGAGCTATAGATTATTGATTGCAGATGAATAAAATAGAAAGAGCAATAAACCATTTATTTTTGCAAATATTAATTACATCATAATTTTAATAATCCGTGAGATTGACACAATATTGAATTCTTTAGTACAACTATTTTATTGTAATTTGAGGTGATTTGCCTTAATTATTTATTTATTATTTTTACTAAAGCCTTTATAGTAGAGGGCATCATTACAATATATCAAATTTTGAACTGGCCCGTATCGGGCTCCAAAAAATGTTGCGCGATAACATAAGAATCCCATTTCACTTTCACTCCATTAACATTTGTCTAGCGTCGAAACGTCAGGCGCCCAACCGCCGGCGCCCAACCGCTGCACCCAAACGTCCTGTTCCGAAAATAAACATTTTATGTTTTGACTTAACTACTGGTCATTGTCAGTGGTGAAGCAAAGAAATCAATAATTATTATATACAGTGTGTCCCAGGATTGATGTTACAAGAGGTATGATGGACTAAACATTTTTGGATTTTATTTTAAGATTGTGGGATTAAGCCATGCTTGGTTTGAAGAGAATTTTAAGAATATTTTTAGGTTTTGAAAAAGAAGTCGACCTTGGCCGTGAAGCAAAAGCTATTTTTATTTTAGGTAAACTGCCCTTTTTGTTCATGATACGGCGAAGTTTTACCAAGAAAAGTTGTTCAGAATGAGAAATTATAGCCCTATACATTTCATGACGATCTACATACTTAGATTAAACCGTCATTTTTTTAATTAAGCAAAATGAATAGCGAATAAAGCGAAGAAAAATGGCGATCTTCCTGAAATTTTGTATAAAGCCATGATTTATCATTCTGAACAACTTTTCTTGGTAACATTTTGCCGGTATTATGAACAAAAAGGGTAGTTTACCTGAAATAAAAATAGTTTTCGCTTCACTGTCAAGGCCGATTTGGTTTTAAAAAACTGAAAATATGCTTCAAACCAAGCGGGGCTTACTTCCAGAATCTTAAAATAAAATTCAACAACTTTTAGTCCATCGCACCTCGTGTAACATCAATCCCGGGGCACACTGTATATTGATGATACTTTTTAGTGACAATTCTACATGTCATTCCCTCTTATAATATTGACATTACCATCCGGAACACCAAATAAAGACGCTAATATATTGCCTACTAGATAATTATATTAAAGTTATAACTAGAAACTTTGCACACGAAAATGCTTTTTATAGCAAGTGATTATAACTTCATGGTTGTATTAATTAATTTGAGTTTAGATCTGAAATCTGAAAATTATTGGAAAAATTTAAAATGTAGAACCTGTTATAAACCTCAACAGTTAAAAACGCCTACATTGTTTTTTGCAAATCGATATTTCTTGAAGGACTTTTACTGCAACGCTTTTTTCTCGAAGCTAACAGTCAATAAAAATCAGGTAAAAAACTTATACACACTGTATAGTAGCATGTAAAAAAAATTAGTTAAATCTCATGTAGGTACTACTTCAGCAGGTTCTTTTTACGATAGTCCATAATGAAGCAATTACAGGTCGTCATCAATAAATTTAATTTTACGACCAATTAAATTTCATTCAGCAGCAAAATCTAAAGCGCTAATTTCCTGGGGATTCTATAGAAATTTTTGAAAATTCTCCGGTCGAATTCCTTCTTTCAGCAATTACGGTATACTTTTCGCGGACCTGGTTATGTTATTTATTAGCACCCATCATACCGTGGTCTTATCGGAGCATTGAAGCAAGCTCGAATTGCAACCGCCAACATAAATAAAAAACATAATAAAACGGCAGGAGTTGCTCGTATGCAACGATATTTGCTGTTTAATGCCGCTGATAAATCATCTTCAGCTTAGTCTAATGCGAAAACGTCAGCAAATCGATATGAAACTATAAATTGCAGGTAAAAAATGTATAGCCTTTGCTACACATTCGGCTATTAACATAAAATTTCCAAAATATAAACTAAATGAACGAAACATAGCCGTTTTTAATTATATATACAACGTAAACTTGATTCCCAGTAACAGTAATTGCAATCTTTAGAACAGTTAAATTTTATTCATTATTTAAATATTTTATCTTACAGTAGCACCTATTACCATACATTATACAACTGTTTTCAGTGCCTAAAATGAAGTTTTATTCACTAGTGAGTATAACATATTTTTATACTCACTAGTGAGTAAAACTTAATTTTAGTCACTGAAAACAGTTGTATAATGTATTTTATACTCACTAGCAGAGCCGTAACTAGGCAAACTTTTATTGTAGGCAAGCCAACATTTTGCGCCCCTCAATACAAAAACGATATATGTTACAAAAAATACTAATGATACTGTATGACTTCTACATTTATCTCCGGATATATTATGTAATGTATTCAAACAAACAGGTAGGTAGTCAAAAATAAATCCAAAATTTTTCATTCAAACATTTTAAAAATAAAAAACTAAATGTTTAAATAAGAAAATACAACACAAATAAAATGAGAACAGGAAACAAGATTAGAAAACACAATTCTAATTTAAAAAGTACATATTATTATGTAATCAGCAGAACATTTTACAAATCCCTATATATAAACATATGGTGTACTCAAAATCGGAACGCCACTGCGTCATTTATAGCGCAACAATAAGCATATGCATTTATCAGTGAACACAGGCTCAAATCCCACTGGCTGCATTTTTTAAATTTCCAAATTCATGTAATTCGCTTTACTAAGTGTTTCTGTATTATTAGCAGCATTAAGGTATTTTTTAACTATTTTGTAGAGAATTTTGAAAACTGCAACCATAATTCGATCTAGCAAAAGTTATTTTTCTTGCCACGCGGTTTCTGTATTAAAGACGTTGAAAACATTTTTTTGTAATTTTTTTATTTTAAAAATGGAAAAATTATTTTAATTAGAATAAGACCACCTACGTGGTGCGTTCAAAAACTAGTAAAGACATATCAATATGTTAAAATAATACAATATAAACAAATAATTACATATTATTATGCGTAGTAACATGTGAACGCAGAATAAGGTTCTGTATTCACAGCCACGCTGTTTTCTTAACATCAATATATTTAAAACGCAAAGCTTTTTTTGTCAGCTCGTAGTATAATCCTTGCATCAGGCCAATTTCGATAATTCTTTTTTTTTAATAAAAGCTACCATCGGGTAGGGTCGCAGAAGTATTTAATTTGAAGAAATTCTACCGGGAAAGAGATTGTAGCGAAAAATACCATAGTAGTGGAACAGGTAAGCTCTCAAAATCCCTCTGTGGTATTCTGCTGATTGTTGCAATGGACAAATGTATCAGCAATGAGCCCAAAGCAGTGAATGTATCGAGTGATTTTTAAAAAACTCAATTGCAGCAGGCCGTGGATAACCTGAATCAGTTGGCAATACTAAAATGTATTGTATGTATATGTCAAATTCGAGGTTAGCAGGTTAGGTTTTGCGTCAGTCTGTGTCAAAACTGACGCAAAACCTAACTAACCTCGAATTTGACATAGACTTACAGTGTCACCAACAATACATTTCAGTATTGCCAACTGATTCAGACTATCCAGACCCTGCTGCAATTAAGTTTTTAAAAAATCACACTGTAAGATGTAATATCAGTGGACCTGCTCCAACAGTTGTTAAAAATTGAAGTTAGTTTGTCGCCACTGCTGTATTACATTGTTTTAAAAATGGAAACATTTTTAGAATTAGAATAAGGCCATCTATGCGGTAGGCTAACAAGCTAATAATTCTAATGTTTTGATTGATATTGGTAAGAACTGTAAAATAAATCTGGTAGACATATAATATTTACTTTGTAATTCGTATTATTATATCTGTAATTAGCATTATTTGAACTTAAATCGTTAATATTTATTAATTTATTGCAAAAATGGCCACTTGCTTATTTATTTTTTATTAGTACGAAAGCATTTTTTTCAGTGCCATTTTGGCGCCCCTTGCCGCTTGCGCCTGTAGGCGGGTGCCTACTTGGCCTATACCTAGTTACGGCCCTGCTCACTAGTGAATAAAACTTCATTTTAGTCACTGAAATCAGTTGTATAATGTATGGTAATAGGTGCTACTGTAACTATCTATTGTCTGTTTTGCGATATATTCTGACGGCTCAAACTGTTTAGGCATACGAATTGCTACTGTAAGATAAAACGTCGTATATCACACGTGAGCGAAATGCCATTATAAGCTCGTGAGAAATTGTATCGCTCGTGCTGGGGCACTCGCGATTCAAAATTCTCACTCGCAAATAATGATGCATTTCTCTCACTTATAATATAATCTACTATTATTTTACCGTAGCGCCTATTACCATACATTATACAACTGTTTTCAGTGACTAAAATGAAGTTTTATTCACAAGTGAGTTTTCATTATTTATACTGCTGCATTATTGGTAGCACTGTCAAGCTATGTCAAATTCGTCAGTCTGTGTCAAATAACAAACAAAACCTAACCTACGAACCTCGAATTTGACATAGACTGACAATATACTTCACTACTGCCAATACACTTCAGTACTGCCAATACACTTCAGTACTGTCAAACGTATATCACAAATCATAGGCGACTAATTATAATTTTATTTCGCGACATATTCTGACTGCGCAAACTATTTAGGCACAAGAATTGCTACTGTAAGATAAAACGTATATCACACGTGAGCGAAATGCCATTATAAGCTCGTGAGAAATTGTATCGCTCGTGCTGCGGCACTCGCGATTCAAAATTCTCACTCGCAAATAATGATGCATTTCTCTCACTTATAATAGAATCTACTATTATTATCCTTGTGATAAAAAGTAGTAAATTTTATACAATATAAAATTGATTTCAGAGGCTTTAACGGTCATTGTCATTAAGTAACAAACGACTTCCGGGATTGGACCGTGTCATAATTGAGGTCGAAGAACTCAACGTTTCGCTCACTTTCGTAAGGGGCTTCATCAGGAGGAAAAGCAAGAGGGCACGGTAACACAACGTGTAAACCACGCAAGAGGCTAAACTCTTCTAACGATCGGAAGGAGAAAGACGAAAATTTATAGGCAAGTGCCGTCGCGATTGAGTGGCGGTGGACGGGGCTTAGAAATTAGCGCTTTCCACATAGAATGAAGGGGAAATCCTTCGTACCGATTGAGATTATTAGGATGTTTGTAAATAATAATAATAA
>CALNHX010006890.1:26632-82046 GCA_940337035.1 Agriotes lineatus
AGTTATTAAATTCGTCCTACATTTTAAATGCGGCATATGCCGCGGGTTTCAGTTAGTATCCATAATAATGCGTAATCACTATAATTTAGGTGAGTTTAACAATGATAAAACTCAACTGCCCAAACTTAACCGCAGTTAAAAACATGTCGAATTTAATCGTCACAGAAAATTATCATTATCATTATCAAAGATGCTTCAGCAACTGAATTTTATCTATTCATTCAGAAAATAATCACGACGAATATCTGCCGTGCATTTAAACTACCCTCACTACATTTTTACATTTTCTGTCAAACCGTTTTGCCCTCAAGAAAGCAGAACATTCTAACAGAAAACGTCAAAATTTAAAAGGCTATTTTAATGGACTTGGGATATTACTGTGGAATATATTCCCAGATCTTTCCTTACATATTCACCTTGAAAGCGTATTTTCCCTTCTCACTCTCTTTTCATATCTTAGGAATGTTGCCGAACATCTTAGCTTTTATTCACAGAACGCCATTACTTTAGTGTTGTGGGTAAATATCTTCATACTGTGTTTCTTAAACATGGTTTTTAATGTATTTATTAGTTTTTGAAGTTTACCTTGTTTTCCTGTGAAAAATAGGTACATCAGCTGCATCGCTCTTGTGAGAAATGTAGTTTTTAGAGGTTTAATTTTCCATTTACAAATAATTACGTCAATATAAGGGTTCTTTTTCCAACACCAATTAGTGGTCAAACCCTATATTGGTGGAAATGAAGGTTTCTGTATGAATAACAGGTGTGGAATGTATATATCCAAGTTTTCTAGTGTATTTGATCATTTCATGAAACGTCTGAACAGCACGTGAAATGTTGCCAAATGCTGAAACGAATAAACATTTCATTAAAAGGTTACATGAAACGCCCACTTGATATTGTCACTCCATGAAACCATGCTAAATTACATTAGGTGGCTGATTTTCCTAGCAGTTTCATGTAAAGTTGCAAATCCAATATGCTTAAGGAAATCAGTAGTTGTTTATTTATTTTGCAGAATTTTCTACGTATTTCACCTCAGTCGATAAGTACTCCTTCACTGAACTTTTCTCTAATACCTCTGCTAAATTAATTAAGGAATTTGTCTGTTTGTGAATAGTGCCAATTTGCCATTGTAGTAAATGGCGAACCTGTTGCTTTATTGTCAGGTTGATTACGGTCACGTATTTATGTAGATATCATGTTACGTATGAAAAGCCTATTTTCGAGCTAGAGACATTTCGCCTAATTCTTGAATGATCCGCGCCGTCGTTCTGATTTTGTTCACTTTTGTTCATGGAAGCGCGTTCTGTTCTTCGCGAAAATCGCTACAGATTTCCTGTGCGCTTTTGTTTCGATTTTCTCAGAACGTAGATGTCTCTCGGTTCAACCCAGCTTTAGGGGTAAATTAGACGTAAACATTTGAGCATACCTTCTTAGTTTGCTCAGTTCGTTTAACGTTTCGGGAGTACTCTAGGTGTTCCTGTTTTTACCGCCATGTTCACGTAGCGAGTAGTTCATTTGTTCATTAATGGATTCTGTAGGTACCGAACTGTTTGTCTTGAAGCTGTTCTGTTTCCGTGCACTTGCTATTTTCGTTCAGTTTGATGCCTCCATAAGCTGCCGCTTGTCGGATCCACGAGGTGGCCTTCGCAACATTTTCAGCATGAATTTTGCCGAGTGCTTAGAGTTAGTAATATCGCCTAGAATGAGTTAGCTCTTTGTTACTGTCCAGGTAGTAATAATTCGTCCAGAGAGTTCTGTATTGAACGTAGCCATGTCTTTGATTTTTTATTTTATTGCTGTGCAGATTATCAGCGGTCCTGACTGAACCCCTTCAGGGTCCTACGGGAAATATACGTATTGTGCGATCATTTGGCTTTTTGTTCTTGTACATTGCATCTTGGGTTATGCCGATGCATTTGTTGAGTATCCCTCGGGCCTAATCGAAGTTTACCTTGCTGTAGTAATGTTATTCACTTTTATGTAGTTTGTCCATTTAATGCAGATATTAATGTATTTACACATTTGATTATTATATTTTTAAAACTTATATTTATTGGGTGCATTCGGCGTACCTAGCATTTGTATTCATGTGTCATATTCTAGATGTGTATTTTTGTTACTGCAAACTGAGTTGTAACCTGGAGACGATATTTAATGCACATCAGATTACGGTGATTTTAGTAAAGCATTTAGCTTATGATTTCTCATTTTTATATAAGCACATTTATTATATAAAAAATCTTTAATGCTCCGTTTGTATTGATTAAAAAATTTAAGCTTTTGTAAAGAACCGCGCACCGTCTTCACTGTTCTTCACTGCTAGCCGGCCCCTCAAATGTGCCCATGTAGTCAGGGTGGTTTGATTTTGGCTTTAAATTTGGTAACAATCATGTTGCTAATACAGATAACCTCTTCGATTTGATTCTCAAATTTATTGTGTAATAGTTATATAAGTTTTTACACAATTAAATTACATCAGATGAAAGAATTATATAGTATATTACATAACAATCTGCAAAAGTGGCGTATATCGTACGAGTATAT
The DNA here is from genome assembly GCA_940337035.1 of Agriotes lineatus. Taxonomy (NCBI): domain Eukaryota; kingdom Metazoa; phylum Arthropoda; class Insecta; order Coleoptera; family Elateridae; genus Agriotes; species Agriotes lineatus. The sequence goes on from CALNHX010006890.1 coordinate 29,183, forward strand.
TTCAGAAACGAGTCGAAGCGTCGCGGAGCTGAGTGATTTAGTATACGAGCGTACGATACACTTTCGAGCGAGTTATGTACGCTATTTTTCTCACGGCCAGAAAAAACACACATTTTTGCAACTTAATGAATGACAGCTTTATTGTGACAACTGACAATGTCAGTAGATTACTCGTAATTTTTAAGTCAAAATTACATTTTCAGTAGTTTTTATGCTAAAAATATATATTGTCAGCAATTCTTAGGTTAAGATGACATATTTCGCCCACTGAATAACTGTGAATTGTGCATTTTTTCATAACAAACACGTTCGTTATGATAGCGACCGGCTATCGTATATGGGTGTGGGAAATAGTATATTACATAACAAGCTGAGAAAGTGGCGTATATCGTGCTAGTATATTTGGAAACGAGGCGAAGCGCAGCTAAGCCAAGTGACTTAGAATACGAGCGTACGATACACTTTGGAGCGAGTTATGTACGCTATTTTCCCAGGACCACAAAAACTACATATTCTTTTCAATTTAAAGAATGGCAGCTTTATTGTGACAACTGACTAGTCGGTAGATTGTGCGTAATTTGTAGGTCAAAATGACATATTTTCAGTAGTTTTTAGGTTAAAATGACATGTTGTTAGAAATTTTTAGGTTAAAATGACATGTTGTTAGCAATTTTTAGGTTAAAATTAGTGATGGGCTGATTCGAATTAAAAATAACCGGTTATCCGGTTATTGAAATAACCTGTGTAACTCGGTTTTCGTTCCAAGTATTCGAATCAAAAATAACCTCAACCTGATAAGTACTACGTGCCGTATTTCAGCGACCTGCGAGTGATCGAAATTCTGTAAATAATACGTCAAGACCTTGTCTACGTATGTACTTAGATTAACCCAAGTGAGGCTCGCCGCTGTTTGTTGATGTTATTAAGACATTTGAGACTCCCAGTCGAGTTAAACTTATGGGGCCGTTCCCATTAAAGATAACGCCCTGCTGAGTATCAGATTTGCCGAAGCTGTGTTGGTATTTTTATAACGGCCTACATTTTTGCTTCGAAACGCGGTTGATTATGCCTAATAAGGGATAAACAGAATGCGAAATAAGATTTTCCAATATCGTAACAGATTTATATTTAATTTTTAATAACGGAGCAGTCGGGACAAGAAGTGGATTTCGATTTTTAAAATGTTAATTGTGCGTCCTTAGAACCGCGGAAGGCTGAACGTAGATAAATTATGGATTCTAAAATATACCGGTATGATGTGCAAGCGAAAAGGGAAGGGTGGCCACTAGAGAATTTTAGGAACTAAAAATAGATTCAATAGATACTTTGTATTCGCATATTTATAATTTCTTTATGATTAGTATTGATATAGTTATTCTCATTGGTTTAAACTCCTTAGAAATCAAATAAAAATCATTTATACAATTATTATAATTAACGATTAACTGAGTTCCTCTGCTATCTGCAAGTTACGATGCCGATGCAGATGACGGTAAACCGCAAACCGGCTGACTTAATCGAAACGAATCGAGAGCCAAAATTAATTCGAATTATTATTCAAATAATCAATCGGTTATTAATATGATTCGAATGCAAATAATTCGGTTATGAAAATTGTCCGGTTATGCCCATCACTAGTTAAAATGACATATGTAGCCCGCTGTATAACTGTAAATTGTGCATTTTTTCATAACAATCATATTCGTTATGGTAACGACCGGGTGAATGTGTGTGGGCGTAGGAAATAGATATTAACGATACAAGTTTGATTATGAGCATCTTAACGGTACGAGTTTGATTGCTAAAACGAGGCGGTCAGCCGAGTTTGCGGCAATCAAACGAGTCTCGATAAGTGCCATAAGCAAACGTGTATTGTTCAATATTTTATCTTCATCAATAAATTCTGGTTTAATGTATTTTTTTATATAAAAAGAGTGAGGTTATTCATTACCGCACTGAGTGCGGTGATGAAGAACTAAAATTAATTTGTTTAATAGTCTATAACAATACGGAAGATGATAAAGAATATTTAAAGACCATGTTCGATAATTTCCATTGTCTTTTAAACAATGCCATTTGGGTTATATAAATCTACACAGCTTTAAATCGCACCTCTTAATTTTTCAGGCATTGCAATCATCCTTGACGTAATCCAAAACAGATGTTTTCTTACATTCAATGTAAACAAATTCAAGTCGAACTTTTTGGCTGAAGAAGGTCAATTTTCTAGCGAAAGTGCTGCCACCAAAGTTTGGGGCGGCTCCTGAATAGTTAGCGGCGTTATCAACAGTTGTGAAACGGCAGCGCCGTAAAAGTGTAATGATCATCCGCGTTTATTGCTTAGTAAAGCTTATAGGCCGTTACTCAGCATTAAATTACATTATTGCATACGTAGGCCGTTTCGCCCATACCCAATGACGCAAAATCTGTAAAATATAAAACTAGGCCCTTATCGTTCATTTACGAATTGGAGATGTCCTGGTAAAGTGCTTCAGTTTGCACTACTCAAGAAGTGAGTTCCAATTTTCCAACATGAACTATGTCCTTTTCTTTAAACAAAATAACAGGTTAGACAAAGTTACACCAAAGTGCGCTCGGAGATGGCTTGCAGAGATTCATATTGCGCGGTTAGTAACAGACCTTCGGGCTATGTAAAAGCAAGTAAAGTTGAGAGAAAAGAAGTTTCATAGTGAAGTTGTACTTATTCTGCATTATACGCATTGATTTATGCCAATTTTATTCTTGACCTTTCCAGTGAGAAATTGTTACTAATAATAATGACCAGTAAATAAACTTATAATTGTCTTAACGATTAAGTACTACTTTCAATTCCTACTCAATAACAAAGGGTTTAGATCACACGTTAGCATAGAAGAACAAAAGTGGACAGCGTAACTATATGGTTACATAATAATGTCAGCATTTGTAGCTTGATAGTTTGGAGAGTTAATTATTTTAACTGTTTCATAGGTATTCAAACTACCTAAATCTGTTGTACAATATAAGCCTAAAGGTCAGTGCTACGCACAGGTATCTTACCATTTCCATTTTTCAGATCAATATTGCACCTTGTATCAGATACTAATAAGATTACTATTCTAAGTCTGCAACTGAAATTAGCTTTTATCTTAGATCTATCCGAAAAACTTAGTAGATTACGCAAAGGCTGGTAATAATTCCAAAGTTATTTAAACAGATGGTACAGCGCATATTTCAAAGCCAACATAAAACTGATGTTATACGTTAGAAATGGAACACTCGGTTAGTACTTAGAACATTCACTTACCGCAGTTCAGTATTGACTAAAACTCCGCCACCCCTTAGTTGTCGGTCTAGGTGATAGCTGGAAGCCAGGTCAGGGATATACGGTAGGTGGATGACCTCAGAAAATCTCCATTTACGAATGGCGGCAGCTGCAATTTTAGGCTTGTGCCAGGAGATGTATAAAGAGCAATAAAACTGAAGCAGTTAATATTTTCTTTTTATATAATATTTCATAGAAATTCCAGCATACCGGGTTGGTGTATATCAGTGATTGAGGCTAGCAAGTAGAAGTAATCAATAGAAAATAATCTCTGGATGCCAAAAATTAACGCCAAGATTTTTTTACAAAAGGGTTAGAATGAAATTCGTTTTAGAATATTTTTAATAGATAACGATTGCTATGCGGAACGGTATCTTTGAAAACAACCATATCTAAAACGTTAATTCAACGGTTAGCCAGAGCCAATTGTTACAGCTCAAAATGACTTTTACGACATTAAAACACTTTTGGGGTAGTTTAAGTGCGTCGTTAGGACACGTTAATCTTTAGAAAGGCAAAGCTCACTCTAATCACGCCTCAACTTGCTGTAACAGACGGTTACCCGGCTATTTGCTCAGGGAGAAGGGCGGGTTCGGATCAACACGACGTAATTTAGAGCGGGTTGTTGTTACAATAGGGATTGTAATCAAAATTAGGGGGAATACTGAGCGCTACGAATTTCATTGATAGAACGGGAAAGAAACTTTTGGAGCGGCCCTCTTAGAAATTCGAAGTCAGACGATAGACGCTTCACTTGGACGGTCTGGCGCGACGTTCCGGCAGCTTGGGAACCTACCTACGCTAAAAACGAATGTAAATCTATTAACGTTTAAGTATGCGGGTAAATTTTTGACATTAAAAATTGTAAAAAGGATTAGCAACTTTAAAATTTACATCACAATGATAGGTGAGACACAAAAGTACATTGGTTACATTGAAACCAACAAGCCCCACAAAAGTGTTGTACGATATGAAGCAACAATGATTACAGTTTACTCTCAAAGTAGGTCACGCGCGTCGGCTCCCAAATATGGACGTTGCCCCGCATAAAATTACGTCAGTAAATCACAGTACCTGAATGATGTCCGGCGATGTTGCTGATTCCTGCAACCGAAAGGTCTCGTCGTCTCGTCGCCTTCTCTGCAGATATGATGTTGAAGTTCTCCTGTTTATGCCTGATTTACCATTTATTGATGTAGTGATATGCATTATTGGTTTTTATGTGTATTTCCTACGTACCTCGCCCTTTATGTGTGCGTTAAGCTTACTATTGAAATGAAAATAGATACGGTATGTTAGGAGCGCGTCGTGTGGACGTCGCAGGTTTGAGCTCGCCTCAATTACTTACGTACCTTGTCTTTAGGTATCATACGTATTATATTTAGTAAATTATTTCGGTACGAGGAACTCTTATATTATTTGTCTGCATTTATTTGAAATAAATATCACCTCAATTGCACCGCATTTCTAAATTTTTTAGACTATAGCGGGTTAGAGCTCATCAAAGTGCTTACGTGTGATAAATGTGTTTTTCCGATACCTCATTTCAATTTAAACTACCATTCCAGCCTCGATTCGCGAGTTGAGGAAAAACAAGTTGGTTTAATGTCAACACACCCCTTTCTTCGAAGTAGCCTAGCTAGCCCATTGAACTATATTGGTTACGAACTATTTTGAATATTTACCGCTTGCTATCTGGCTTATTTTTGAAGTGCATTTGTTTAATTTGTTCACTTCCGGCTATTACTAAATTTTAAATAAATTGATCCCCTCCTCCGGGCTAGTGCATCGACAATATATTTAGTATAAAGCAATTAATAGCATAATCTATACTATTATACAATGGACTGCATTTGGTGTTTGTGGACAAAAGCCTTATAACAACGTACCGATAATTAAACTTTGGAAAGGGATGAGGAACACTGAAGTGTGTGAAGTATATACAGTGTGGAAATAAAGTAACGGATAAATTCGTCAACTTTGTTAATATTAACTTTTATGAAAAAATCTTGAAGGAGTATGCAATTTGTTTTAAAAGTTATTACGTAATCGACTTGTTTTTAAATGACAACCTGTATTTTTTATTATTGATTTTGGTAGTACTTTTTATGTTGTTTTCAATTACATTAAATATTCAAAATGTTACATTTGAAAAAATCGAGAAAAATGGTCTTAAAGGTTAAACATTAAAAACCATTTTATTAATAACATAGTTTATTAAAAGTAAATTCTAATTTAAAAAAGCAAAGGACACTTATTTTGTTATGACACTTACAAATAGTTTAATTGTGACATTAACTCATCTTTTTTTGTTTTCTTCACCGGTAACTAAATTTATTCTGCTCATTTAATTGATTACTAATATTTAAACTTTAAGGCCAGTTTTAGCGATTTTTTTTCAAATGGAACATATTGAAAATTTTATACCGTTCGAAGCGGGAAAAAAAAGTATTACGGAAATCACTAATAAAAAATATAGGTTGTTATTTAAAAAAAGTCGACGACAATTACATAAGAAACTGAAAATCAGCTGAAAATATTCTCTATAGTCAAAATCGCTACATCCCTTCGAGATTTTTTCATAAAAATTAATATCAACGAAGTTAATTAGTTTATTCGTTACTTTATTTCCACACTGTATAAATGCCGTGCAAGAGTTGTACGAAAATAATAAAATTATGATAACAAGTGGGCCAACATTTTCACAAAAATTTAAGGTAAATACAGGACTTAGACAGGACTGTTGCACAGACCACCCTTTAAAAAAGGTATGTCGAGAACTGCTATGCAGAAACCGTGAATAAGGCTCCAGAAATTGTACAAAATATATTATTTGTTGTTGACGAAACCACTGATGTTTTGGGTTAGAACAGTTCCAACAAATCATTTTTAATTAGTTGCAAACCGATAAAACAAATAATTTACCAATTTAAAAATCTATTGAAGAAGAGAAGCAGGGAAGATGCCTGGATACGGCAAAAGACATCGTTTCTTCCCTCTAGGAGCGACATTTTAAAAACCCTTAAGCCTCGCTCTAAAAATGTTAAAAATACATTTATATGCCAAAAAAGAATGTTCTAATTCAACTAACACAGAATATATGAAAGGTTGAGAGGCCGATCTGCATAAAATCCTGGATAACATTTTCAGATATTTGTATGGGAAGCCTTTATAAATAAGAAATTATTTAATATCTCATTGGGGCTATGAGATATTGAGGAATTCGTAAAAACATATTTTACCGCTTTTTACCCCCTCGGGGATGGAATTTGGGAAAATAATTTCTTGGTATTTTGGTAGGTAACCATTTTCTCAAATTTCAAGCTTCTTGTACCAAGTATTACAGCTCTGTCAGTCAGTGCTTTGTCTTTTATATTATAGTTATTTTTATTATTATTAAATACAAAAAGAAATATAAATTATAACAGGATACCCACTTTAATTACTTGGGGGTGGACTATTGAAAAACCGTTCTTTCCCACTTGTTTCTAAAATTGACTGGCACCGAAAAAGCCAATAAGTGTAACCTCTTACCCATTTTCAGTATTGTCTCCTTTCTACCCCTTTAGGGGTAAAATTATTAAACACTCTTAAAAATCTACAGACACATGTATGCCAAAAAAAAAGAATTTTGTAACTCAACAGATAAAGAAATACGAAAGGTTCTATGATGCTCTCCCGAATTCAGATTCAGACCTTTAGGGGCTGATCAGGGCAAATCTTGAAATATGTTTGTGATATTTGTATAGGTAACCAAATTGCATGTGTCTCATACCAGGTATTACTGCTTTGCATTGCTGATTCAGTGCTTTACCTTTTGTATTTTATATATAAAGTATGATCAAAATTTATGTACATCTAATATGGCTATAGAATTTTTCGTAATTTGAATGCAACTACGTTTATACTTAAATGTCATACTTGTCATTTGATTTCTCAGTCGTTTATAGTTGCATTCATAAATTAGGAACTAGTCCATAGTAATACTAGATGAAAACAATTTTTGATCATACTAAAGATTATAGAAGATACCCCATTTAACGCCTTGGGGTTGGAATTTTGGAAAGTTTTTTCTAAAATGTACTCACAGCGAAAAAAAAAACTTTCATCGTTTGTCCCTTTTTACCGTTACACCCTTTTTACTTCTTTAGAAATTTCAAAAAAACCTTAAACCGCTTTCTAATGATTTTAAAAATACATCTATGTGCCAGCAAAGAATGTTCTAGCTCGACAAACACAGGAGCTACAAAGATTCTATAATTCACACCAGATCCAGATCCGAAACTTTAGGGGTTGATTAGGGCAAAATCCTGAAATATTTATCTAGACATTTGTATTGACTATCTTTGCAAACGAGGAATTCGTGAAAGCACATTTTACCCCTTTATACCCCGTTAGGGGTCGAATTTCAAAAATTCCTTTTTAGAACAACCTTACGCAACAAATTCTTAGTGTCCGTGGTTACGGCTCTGCGTTGATCAATCAGTGCCTTGACTTCACTTTATACGTATACAAGATAGATTTAGCCAAAAAAATCCGATTATTAGCACAAAATAACTCTGATTCTGGTCCACGCTAAGATTTGCAGATGAAATTCTGCAGCCGACATTGTTTAAAAAATTGGTCGTTCGGTGAGAATACCGCTTACTTTCCAAAATTGTTTGTTCATGTTCGAGAAACATTAGCGTCACATAGGATTTAAAATGTTAAAGTATCTTGAAGCAGTGTGTCTGGTTGTGTATACCTGTGTATAGGTGTGCGCTTCGTTATTTAGAAACTACTGAATTAATTTTACTGAATTAATTTTACTAAATTTAATAAACGAAAGATCTTTGGTGCCGAATAAAAGGTTTTGAAGAAAATCGGCATTTGGATATGGTAATTAGCCACTTTTCAGTTTATATTTTTATTTTTTGAAGATCTTGGAGTAGGTCTACTTTTGGGACCTTTAAAATTGCATTTTAGCATTAGGAGCTTTCCATGAAACCAATATTAAGCTGTCTAATTTGAATAAATTGTGATCGCTATTCTAAAATATACTAATTATTCAAAGATAATAGTTATCGCAAACCTGTAAATGTATCACTCCAGGTATTTAAACATCATACTGCGAAAAATTTCCAAGAAAAGTAGTTGTCTATGGATATAAAGCGTTCACTCGATCTAAAATTGTAGTCCGCCTCTCTTAGAGAAGTATTAAATTTTATAACTCCTTCATTTGTAGTGTTTATGTTGAAAATTACAATTTCAGTTTAAGTTGTTTTGTATGACATCCTTTTCGTTAGATCTACAAGATTTTTAAGTGTTTTGTGTAGAACCCTGCAATTTGTAACAGTTTTTTTAGCAGTTAGCGGGTTTGCCTTTATTATAATTATAATGTTATGCACGATTGTTTAAAGACAAATCTGTAAACTCTAACCCTGTGGTTATATCGATTAAGAATTAATACAAAAAACTATAAAGGAAATGTATTTGTAAACAGTTGCTTTGTAACCAGGTCCAATGAGTAACGGAAATTTGTAAAAACCTTGACAAGAGAAAAATTACTTGCCAACAATTCTGATCAAACATTTACATGTGTTTACATGAAAGCGAAATGATTACAAATACACAGCTGCTTTTCTGTCAGCGTTTGAAGTGCTTGCCTGTATACTATTTATGAACTGCCACATAAATAGAACTGAATTTACAAGATCATTTCAACTTGAGTGCGTGTAGAACAACAGAATCAATACACTGCAATGATCTGCGTTACGTTTGATCTGCTTATTTTAGTCGTGCTTGGAAGTGCAAATTTAAGTTTCTTCTTAAATATTTATTTTTTAGCAAAACCTAGATAACGGTAAGTATGGAAGTTTAGTGACGATTTCTAAGCTGGATAAATAAAGCCCTCTACAATTCAGTAGCACGAATAACTTTAAAGTAGGTTGCAGGATATTAAAAAACAATAAATCATTGTTTAGTTTAATTGCGAATGGTAAATAACGGAATTCAAAACTGCGGAGTATTAATATTTCATCTATGCGGAGCAACCTGCTAGAAAAATAAGACATGTTTTTAAATTACAATTCTACATGCAGCTTCATAAACAGAACGATGAAGTGTATTTTTAACGCTTTAACAAAACTCCTCATATGGACCTTCTGTTTTACATCAAGGCAAACATTGCACACAAATATCTTAAGCAAATGTTTGCTCTAGAAATTAGCGTCCTACCACAAATTAGAGAAATTAGGTGTTTGAGTAATGCGGTGACATTTTCTTCTTTGTTTGGACCAGTTTGCTGATCCACACTTTTGTAATGGTTTATTTAATAAATCATAAGATAGATAACATATATTTATATTTGTGTGCCAGATGGACTAATTTTACTAATTTATGCAAGCAAAGTACTGCATTACATAATTTTGAATGTTGATTATATAGTAAGTCCTATATAAAAAATCGTATTAACTGTTATAAAGAGGCATGTAAAATATAAAAAAATACTTATCAAACCAAGACGGAAACTTTTTCGAGAATAATGAAATACAGCGAAAGTAATTAGAATAAAACTAATTTAACTGTATTCAGTTAAACCTTACGGGATTCTTTACGCTATATCTAGCCAGGTCTTATAGTCATCACTGATTCTTTTTGGATTTTTAGCCACGCAAGCAATTTATATGCAAATTATCTTGACGCTCTTTGTGGTTCGAACGTTGCTTTAAGAGTTATTACTTTTATCTCCGTAGTTTGCTTTCGTGGGTATAATCATTTCATAAGTTTTGAAAACGTTAATAATGAACTACCCAAAATAAGAAAGGTTGGAATTTTATATTTACAATTAATCAAAAGTGTTTAGCAACACAATCGTCTGGGATGAAAAAAAATATAAGTAAAAAAAATTTTGTTTTTGTTTGGCTACTATCAATAATTTCACATTTTCCTTTAGATTATATATACATTTTGAATAGTTATTGATACAAAACGTGTTGTTATTGTATCCCAGCATTTGCAATTTTTACATAAGAACACGGCGCTGGACAGTTCCATCATATTGGCGATTTTCGATCGTGAGCTACATTAACGAAATTATTTTTGCTAAATACATATGGACTCCAGTTATCGTATAGCAACAACACAACAAGATTTAATTAAAACTACTGCAACTTAATGATAGGAATAATATGAAAATAACAACAAATTCATTGTATGCAAAACAAGCTTAGGATTTAAATAAACTAAACAGTTCGGATATGAATTGTTATTATCTAAATAACATCAGGTGAGTTAGATTTAATAAATAGTATACGGGAATCATAAAAGCACAAAAAGATTGGTTTCATTAAAGGAATATAAACGCGCAAATACAATTAGCATTACACAGTATACAAGAAAACTATCTAATAGAATGATCCAAGCATTCCGTTAAGCGATAAGGTCTCATCGAGTCACGAAGGTCCAAAAAAACTTCGCTCAACAACCCGACCGTGAGCGCACATCATCGATATACCCGTTTACTATTGTTGGCAAGTAGGAAATACCGCTCAAATTTGCAAAATACTCAAATCAAGTGTAATTGGTTGTTTACTAAGCTAAAATTTCAACGAATTAAAACTTATAGTAACTAACCCCCGCCAAGGTAGCTCAACAAGCTACATGACTTCAGCCAAAGTCTGAAACGCAAGGGCGGGAGCTGCGGCTCCGGGTGCAAAAACAGTTGAACATAATAGGCCTGACTTGTACTCAATGAGTGGAACCAGGTGGCAGGGTTTTCCCCAGCGTGCAAGATGCAGCCAAGCAGATACAAGACACCATGGTTAGCTCGATCAAGAAAATCGAAGATCGAAGATCTAAAATGTCTTAAATAAATCCAATAAAATTTTAAACTACCTGAAGGTAGAGCGATATTCGGTGCAGTACCTGGGCTTGCAGCTGGCCAAAAGGTGGATTTACTTCCAAAATGTCATTACATTCAGATTTAAGGAGATGGGTACAGCTATTCTACCAAATCTGCACCCCATTACTGATGATTTTCAAAATAAAATTCAATTTCTAGGTGTCACTAAAACAAGCCCCAAAAATGAAAAATGAAAAGTATAAAGACAACTTCCCAAAATTTCCAAAATTGGAAACCGAATATAACGTTATTCGTTATATACGGAAAAACTTTCAAAAGAGTTATGTCAATTCTAAACTAAAAAAATCTAAAAATCATTAAGTAACCCACATGCCCCTTTGGTTTCAAAAATTTACAAAACCAAATAAATAAAGCAGGAAACCTAAAAATACTGTCAGACTGCTGTAAAATACGTAAATAATTCTAGGACACTTTAGAAACAAAAGACGAGAAGCTCGGAAGGACTCCCAGGACGGAAGCCCTAAAAACCACCTACAGAAATTTATGCGAAAGGGAAAAAACATGCACATATAGAAACTTGATATTCGGAAACAATACTAACTGATATAATAATTAAAAGACTATAACGTATTTACCAAATCGCGATAAAGCTTGATTTAGCTGGTCTGGAGCAAAAGCAATTCCATGTGAATTAATTGTAATTTAATTGCATCCTGCACTATTGTATTTGCTTTTATTCAGTCTTTACTCGTATGGTGTCACCTATGTATATATTTTATTCTAGTTCAGATTTAAAGCTTAGGTAAAATTAGATGAGTTCGTTATAATATCGATGTATATTTTTTTCACTAATTTGAACGATTTGGTATTTATAATTACATGGCAGTAGCAGATTTATAAACATTTAAATATATGAATATTCGTTTCAATGTAATTTTGTCTCAATCACGTTTTCAAAAAGTTCTGTAAGCTGCACTAAACATAGATAAGAACTGCTAGTGTACGCTAAACCATTTATATTAACACTTAGCTGTTCGGTGACTTAATGTTTGTCAATAATAAGCTAAATATGCAGATTCACCTACATGGGCTTTGATTACAGTAATTCAAAAATATAAATTAATAGGAATGACACTGTCTAGAGTTTTGTAAAAGTCATCTCTTTAAATTTCAGATACATACAGAATAGCAAACGACTTTACTAGTGTGCTCTATGGAAAGTCTTTTCCCTTCTCTTAATGTGAGACTATCTTATTGTACTCTTTTGTCATGAAAAATCTTATAGCCTTCTTCTTTATTCAAAGCAATAAACCAATATTGTAGTCTATGTAAAGGATTGACAGATGTTATTATAAAATTAACTCGGATTATAGTTTCACTTTGATGCAAGAAGGAGCCAATAGTTAACATTTAGGTTATGACCTGAACATGCATTCCTTGCTACACTTGGTAGCGAACATGTTATACATCGAGGACAATTATATTTGTTATGCTTAAGTTTATTGTTACTATTGCTATTGATGTTATCTAGTTTTGCAAGGTACCACCTCCCGCAGCATTAAGGTTTAATTTAGGATTTTGCACACTACCTTGTCTCCACATTACAAACTTCTTTAATAGAAAAAAAATAGTTCATTTTAGGAATGTATGATAGTCTTTAATTTCTGCATTCAAGATCTTTTTTTGTTAAAAGTAAATATTGAAAAATCTTACTCAACTACGCTTCCCATTCTGTGATAAAGCATATATTTTGGTACCTACCCAATTTAAACTTCGTAATGTGTCCAAAGATTGTCAGGGGAAATATTTCTCTATCTGTTTTCTCTTAGTGCATGCAGGCTGCACTGTTTGAATTAATGATTTTTTTTTTAAAACGTTGTCGATCTTGAGACCTAGCGAAGAAGGATTCGTTCGTAGTTTTCTACCGATTTTCTTAACTAAGTACATAAAGTAAAACTAAATCTAATCGTGCAGGGTTTTATTTTTAATTAATTGATTATAGATAGGACTACTTTATTAGATATTGCAGAGATTTAAAAATTACTTGCTTTGTAATAAATCAGCCGTCTGACCCTACAGTTTCCATATCAAAAGTAAAGTTCATATTTTATGGAATTCGGAGCAGGCTGTGGTTTAAAATTATTTGAACAGCGTATTATACTCACCTCGCTGAAAATGAACAAGTCAAAATTCCAAACTAAAAAATGTACACAATATGAAAAAAGCTTTAATGTGATGCTATAATTGGCCTCGGCGTTCACAAAGGTTGCCCTGTCTGATAAACTTGCTGGAATATTTTCCGTGGGTAGTTATTCATTGTAGGTCCATCACAATTAAATGTAGCGTCTACACTTTCATAAATATCCTACGCATGAGCACTTAAACAACATAATATTTAAAAAAAAACAAATAAAGTCACTAGTAACCCACTATTGGAAAAATAGAAACAAAGTTATCAAAATAATTCAACAAATATTGCTTTAAAAAAATTAGTAGGAAAATTTGATAAAAATATGGAATATTCTAATTTAGAAAAATTACAAAAATTGGCAAAAAAAGAGTTGGAATTCGAATGGTTGAGATCATCACTACACAAAATTATTGAATTAAATGATTCGCGGTAGCTACATCTTAATAGAACAAAAACATTTACAAACGAAGACAACTGCATTTTTGAGGAAATATGTACAATATTCAGGGTCTTATAAAAAAATAGATTTCTGTGGTTGAATCAATATGATTCAGGAATAAACGTAAGCATGTGGAATTACGAGATTTGAAAGGAAACTCAGGCAAAATTAATAGTGAAAGCTAGAGACTTACCGTGTCCGATTCTGGGTGGTGCATAGAATTTTTAAATGGTTGTCATTTAATTCTCAGAACAAAATTCTATTTCACTATTATCCTGTATTAAATGCAATGGATGGTAAGAGTGTAGTAATAATGGACAGATTTTGGATTTTACGGTTATCACCACCTTGCTTCTCTCAACTGCAGATTGCATTCCGTTTCGTTGTTCCATTCACCATCACTACCGTTTCCTTTGTTTATCGTTGCATCGACTTCAATCCGCCATGATTCTTTTGATCATCCTCTTTCACCTCTACCTATAGGGTTCCAATCCGTCACTCTATTTATCCACCCGAGATTACTACAACGTCTGGCTTAGCCGTACCATATAATTCTTTTTTCCTCTATATAGTTTAATGTATCTGTCTGGGCACTTATTCTCCGTCTGATTTCCTCATTTGTTATTCTATCCATTCTTGTTACTCTACAGAACCTTCTCCATAATTCCATTTCCACTGATGTTATTTTACTTTCATCTCTTTAATCCATCGTTCAGTTTTCTGCTCCGTGTGCCATGGTGTTTTGTACCATAGTATTGTATATCTTGACCTTTGTATTTATGGTGATGTTGTTATACCATATCACTGAATTGAGTTGTCTTGTACAATTTCGAATCTGTCTGAATTTATCTTTATCTGCTCTTTCATGCTTGCTCGTTTGGTTATAATTTATAATGAATCCTAGATATTTCAACTTTTGTACTACCTTTTATTTTCGGGTCGACTACTATTACGCCTCCTCCTTTTTCTTTTGATGGTACCAGGTACTCTGATTTGTTAAAATTTATTTCTGATCCCGCTGTCATGCAGCAAACGCACGCCTCTGGTTAGTTTTCTACATCTTTTCTCTGGAATATTTTGTCGTAATTTGGGCAGGAGTGCTGCATAATGTGCCGCGTTAACTGTGGTGTTGCCTTCTTTAAAGTTTATGAGAATAATGCCTTCACAATTACAAAAAATAGTAGTCATTACCTTTTTTGTAACTGAGAGACTCTGAACTTACTTGGCGGTGCTTTGCCTTTTCCCCTACATTCTATCCACTCCCATAGCTTCATCCCCTGTGACAACTGTCTTCAACACGTCCACAGGGTTTTCTCCACAGAGCTCAAAAAGGATCGAGCACATTCAACACCTTGCACTAATTTTATTCATGCCTAAGTAATCGTGCAGGATTCAGTGAACGCTTATATCTAAAAGCCCCGATATTTTTCATATTCCTTTCACTTTCTAGCGTCGATCTCTTGACGTGAGATCCTCAACAAGGGCAATCTTGTTACCCGTCACCACTTCTATTGTCCTTCCTGTTCTTGCGTCGTCTTCCAAGGATTCCTGCCCCATTGGAAGCCGTTTAAACCACTCTATTATCACGGAATAAGACAGGGAATATTCGTCCTATACCGGGTGACAATGAGACTAGGGCCATGTTTATATCTTCTTTATTTATGAATCGATTTGAATAAAATTTTATACCAAGATACTAGACATAATTTCTGATTGGCTGATAGATATAGCCAAATGACTGACTTCCGGTTTTACCGGAAATTATACTAACTTTAATTTTTTAAATAAAACACCCTGTATATTTTATGTTTTTCTGAGTCTACGAGTCAAATTACATATGACAGTGTTGCCAAATTTCAATTTTTTTAAACAAAAAAAAACTTTTTTTTTAATTTTTATATTTTACCATAGAAGGCCTTGACTTGGAAAAATATATTCTAATTGACTCTAGCAACTCTTAAAAATAGATATTTTATCAATAAGGTCAATAACAAATCTTTAATAAAAGAATATAATTTTCTAAACTCGTTTTGTAAGAAAAAGTCACTTTTTTTAAATGGCACCTACTAAGGGCCATCTTGCCATTGGTTAGAAAATGTAATTACCAATCTAACGATATGTATCATGGACTACTTTATCTTTATCTGAAACTGAAAATGAATTAATTAATTATTTGTTTAAATCTATTTAAAAAACCAACGTTTGTGTCACTTCCGGTGAAACCGGAGGTGACACTAACTTTGGTTCTTTAAATAGATCACTCTATATGTTTTATGTTTTCGGAATCTACGACTCAAATTACATACAACAGTGTTGCCAAATTTTGCTTTGGTATTATTAGCTATTACATAAAAATATTTAAAAAAATAATTAATTAATTAATTTTCAGTTTCAGATAAAGATAAAGTACTGCATGATGCATATCGTTAGATTGCTAATTAAATTTGCTGTTTAATGGCAAGATGGCCCTTGGTAGGTGCCATTTAAAAAAAGTGACTTTTTCTTTAAAAACGAGTTTAGCAAATTATATTCTGTTATTAAAGGTTTGTTATTGACCTTATTGATAAAATAGCTATTACTGAGAGTTGCTAGAGTCAGTTAGAATAGATTTTTCCAAGCCAAGGCATACTATGGTAAAAAATTAAAATTAAAAAAAAAATTTTTTGTTTAAAAAAAATAAAATTTGGGAAGACTATTATTTGTAGTTTGACTTATAGATTCAGAAAAACATAAAATATATAGGGTTTTCGAGACTGGTTATAGATAGTTACTTCCCGAGCATGCTTATAACATTTTTCTCCATGCCCAACAAAAATTTGAATCAAATATCCTATTCAATTTTCCACCATCTTTAGGCCCATTACGTTGGGCCATTCTGTTCTGTTACACAACCCGCACCTGCCTTCCCCTGCCGCCGTCTGACCGAATAAGGGGGCCCTTGGGGCTCCGCCGCTCTCTAAGCTCTGCCCTGGGGCTCCGCCCCTCTCGAAGGGGTCCCTCAGTGCTCCTCCCCTCTCCAAGGGGGCCCTGGGGGATCCGCCTTTCTACAAGGGGGCCATCGGAACTCCGCCCCTCTCCAAGGAGGCCATCGGGGCTCCGCCCTTCTCCGATGGGGCCTCGGGGCTCCACCCCTCTTCAAGGGGGCCCTTGGGGCACCGCCCTCTCCAAGGAGGCCCTCGGGGCTCCGCTTCTCCCCAAAGAGTCCCTCGGGGCTCCGCCCCCCTACAAGAAGGCCTTGGGGCTACGTCCCTATCCAAGGGGGCCCTTGTTGCTCCGTCCCTCTGCAAGGGGGCCATCGGGGCTCCGTCCCTCTCCAAGGGGGCCCTCGAGGCTCCGCCCCTCTCCAAGGGGGCCGTCGATGCTCCGCCCCATTTTAAGGGGGCCCTCGGGGCATCGCCCCTCTCCAAGGGGGCCCCCGGGGCTTTGCCCATCTCCAAGGGGGCCCTTGGGGCTCCGCCCCTTTCTTAACAAGTTTTTAAATTTCAAATAGGTTAGGATCAGTTAAGTTCAAACCCGTTCAGATCACTTATAGAACTGAAATTACTGTAATAACACGCAATTCACTTACTTCCCTTGGGGAGTAGGTACTTACTTCCCTAATGTCATGGCAACCAGTAAACAAACAGTAAAACCAGCTTACCTGCAATGGATATGTCAAAGTAAGTGTAACTTACTAGATGGGCATGGAGAAAAATAATTTTATAACATCTCGATACTCAATTTGCGATGTACGAGTGTCAGTTGTAAGACATATACTTGACATAAAATCAATTTTTGTTTTTTTCAAAACTAATCAGAATTAACCAACGTCTTACCAAAATTTTGACCCACTGCGATACCTGGATCTATGTTAGGACAGGAATGGCACTCACTTCGCTACCTTTTCAGTTCAACGAATCTGATATTCGCTGTGTGCTTTCCCTTTGTTACTTGTTTTTAGCGCTTTTATTACTTTCCAGGATTCCGAACTCCTTGTCGCTCCGATCTATTGGTCGACATCTTGGCATGTTCTTTGCCACCTCTCTTTTTTCGTTACCAATTAGTTTTTACCTCTCGGTTTTCACTATAGTTTCGACAGTATTCGTTCTTTTTTGTACTTAACCAGAGTTGGTATAGCTGTTTTTCATTATAATTATAATTATACCTTCTCCGTTATCATTCAGAACATCCTCTCCTAACTATTTCACCATTTCATAATCCTCCTCACTTCCTGTTCTTACACTTGGAAAGCTGGTAATTATTATCTCTTCTGTTGTTGTCGCTTTTGCTCTATCTTACGTCAAAGTATCTATAAATTTATCTTTTCTCGTCACTGGGCACATCATCTGTGGTCAGTACACACCTAGTATCGTAATGCTCTTTATATGGGAAAGAACTAATGTGAGGAGCCCTTTATTCAAATAGGGCCATGAATATGTGATAAGAAGCTCTTTCTAAAGTTTACCTAGGCATATGGCAAAAATGCAGCAGGTTGACCGGCTAAAATACTTGAGATATTCTAGTGCAAATGGCATACCTCTAATAATAATTTCTCTTGAATAATTTGATTCTACACCAAATAAGGAATCCTATAAGAAATCAAAACTATATTTGTCCGAGGCAACCGTAGTATACACTTATAATATAATAAGTAACTAATATTGTGCAGGTCAAACAAATTAGACCTAAATATGCTATTAATTTAAATGCTTGATTAGTTCATGTCATTAATATTTACTTTTTCATTGTTCTTCTATCGTTTTTTCTGATAACTCAATTATGAATGTTTACCTATAATCCGTTCACGATCTTTTTGGGTCAGGTGAGGCTATGACCATCTAGTAATTTTGTTGGCAGTACCTATGTGGCAACTAAACTCCTTAATGGAAATTGACAGTTTTTGTGTTAGGTTAGGTTGTTTTCAGTTTAAGGTTATATTTTTTGAATAGGTACATTGTTGCCGGATCTCTGTTTAAATTAAGGATGAAAAATTGAAATGATTTGACAATTGACGACAGAAACGAAAATGAGAACGAATGCATTAGGAAAGCATTCAATATTAATGTTTATTTCAATTTGGATAAGAATTGTATACATGCTATGAATATGCCACTTTATTTTACATGCTTGCTTGCTTGCTGGTGTGGAAGGTTAAAGACGCCACAAGTTGATGCCAAATAAATTTAGTACAGCAATTGAGCAATATTGGTCTTATAAAAATTAACATGTGAAAATTGTAAATATCTTGTGAAATGGATGACTTGCTGATTTTACTTCATGTTGATTTTCACATCTGCCACATAACATTTCAACACTAAAATAGTAAGTAGTAAGTAGGTAGGTAGTAAATTACACAGGTCTACAAAAAGATTTTTTTTACTGGGGTTTGACCGAAATTAACGTGGCTAAAAGAAGTTTGTTGTACTAATTCCAAAATGGAAAGCAGTTTTTCTCTATCACATCACATTTTCTTACAATCGTAAAAACAAATAATGACAATTATATGTTTTTCCAAACTTGCATTATGACACTACGACGTCATATTAAAAGATACAATAAAGAAAAGCAAATAGAAAAATCTTTAATTCTTTATGCTATTATAACAAATTTAATAGAATGGCGTTATTTTTCCTTTAAATGAAGGCTTTGTTGCTTTTTGTTTCGCTGAATATCAGGTCCACAGTCTCTTTTGAGGCACCAGCAGTAATCCGCCATCATGCTTACATTCCACCGTCCCTGGTACCGTTTTTCCATGTCTTTTAGATCTTGGTGGAACCTCTCCTCTTGCTCCTCGCTTTCGTCACCAATATTTTCTGAAAAATAGTCAAGGTGAGAGTGCAGGAAAAGAACTTTCAAACTCTAATTGCAACCTACAGCTTGAAACTTTTCCAGAATATTGTCAACAATTTCGACATAATTAGGGTCCTTATGATTCTCTAAAAAAATGTGTAACACATTTTTGAACGAAAACCATGCCTCTTTTTCAACTGTAGTCATGATTTCGTCAAATGTCTCATCTTTAAGTAAACGCCTTATATCACAAAAATACCTTCCTTAATTTTTGCGTCTGATAAATGTGGAAATTTAGAAGCGAGATATTGAAAACATTCACCGTTCCTATCCAAACCTTTTACAGACTGCTTCATCAAACCCAATTTTATGTGCAACGGTGGTAAAAGAACTTTTTCAGGATTCACAGGTGGGACGCAGTATATATTTGCACCCTGGAATTAATTTGTCCTCCTAGGCCAGGGGTGGCGAACCTTTATTGATCTACGTGCCATTTTTTCTAAAGAAATGGTTAATGAGGTCATGACGTGCCATCAAATAATGCCAGGTAGAAATAGGCTAAAAATACATATTCCTAGGTACATAACCGAGTTAAAAAGCGGGATCTGAAGAAGACTAACCTGGAGGTGGCGGACAGCCTGGGGTGCCGTGCAAACAACGAAAGTGGGCCCCAAAATTCCGCAAGAGCGTAGTGAACGTAAGGATTGCAACCATAAACAATTATCCTAACGTTCAGTGGGCTTTCGTTGCTTCCAAATTCTCCCTCACAAATGAACCAAGCTATAATTAAGCTGGTGAAGCACGAAGCCGAGGGCCAACCAACTTATTCAAGCGAAGGCTGGGATGGAAAAGGTCGAGAAATACTACCACACGCACTTCAACTCAGGTTATCAAAACCCACCAGAAAAACTATTGGAATGCAGAGTGGTCTAAATTGATACCAACATAGCGGTAATTTGGTGAAAATTTTTATCACAAGATGAAAATATGGTTGCCTAGCTACGCAGGGGAAAATTTATTCAATATATAAAAATAAATGTGAATAGGGCTGCCTAACGATCCAGGGGAGAACTTACAAAATAAATGCTTAAAGTAAAATCCAACTAGTTATTTCAAATACTGCATTCGAACTACAAACTAAGCGTAACAGCGCCCCTCTCGCCGTCCCTCCGCGTCGCCCGCGCTAGCTCACTCGTAGATCACTCCCATCCGTTCGGTCAGAAATTCTCGCAAAATCTACCTATCTCTGTCGCGCAGTCTGTTGCCGTTCCGGCACCGGTAGCCTTGTTCACAATGAACTTTGTTACTATGACCTCAAATGTAGACGAAAAAATAAATTGTTTCGATGAGATACCTAAATTCCTTAATTAAGGCCGTGCCCAAATTATTTTGCCGCGTGCCATCAATGGCACGCGTGCCATTGGTTCGCCACCCCTGTCCTAGGCCATTCTTTTACAATCCATTGTTGACTTCCTGCCCTGCTGTCCCATTCACATATAAAGCATGGCATTTTTGTAAAACCTCCTTATTGTCCCAATATCATGCTCAAACATTTCAAGTCTCCACATATTTGCCAATTGTACTTATAGGTTATTTTGTTAAGAAGAAATTCTAAGTCTTCGTAGGTTTCTTTGAAATGGATCGAATGAGCAATTGGTACAGAAGCAAAAGTGTTGCCATTGTGCAAAAGAACTCCTTTTAGGCTTCTTTTACTTGAATCAATAAACAACCTCCACTGGGATGGGTTGTGAACAACAGATAATAAATTCAAAACAAGTCCAGGAATATCTTTGCAAAAGACAAGTGATTCTTCATGTGAAATATATTTCGCCAATTCTTGTTCTCGACTTCTGTGATAAGAGAAAGGCACTCCCGCAGCAAGTACATTTTTTTCTTTGAGTCTCGATCTCAGAACTTGTGCTGCATCCTTTGGTAAATTTAAATCTCGAACCAAGTCGTTTAATTCACTTTGTGTAAATTTCTGTGGGTCATCGCAACATTCGGGCATGAATAAATCATGGTCTTCAGTTTCCGCATCTGATGGATAAACCTCTGCTGATGCTGACGATGTAGAAGTAGATAGATTTAGACAATGAAGAACATGTTTAGACACAGAAGGAATAGTCGGATATAGAATATCCTCCTTATTTTTGGCATTATATCCAAGTTTGTTCAGAAGATCAGAGATAATTTTACACTGCCTCCACATAACGATGATGATAAAGTTGATCAAAAAATTACAATAATCTAAACCAGCACTAAAACAAATGCTCCCTTGATATCTTAATACTCTTGCATCATATAATCATATTCCTTACTAATTTTGGTTAAACTGTTTAAAAAGGCATCCTCTGACAAATATCTAAGGTATGATTTCATATAACCACTTAAAATTTTGCCTAAATACCTGCTAGTCACTCATCCTCCATTATTTCGCCATGAAAATCTTTATCATCATTATCGTCCTCTGATTCTGAATCAGATTCACCTAGCGAAATAATAAAGGGAGATATGTTTGCATACGATAAATTTCCCATGTGTTTTCTCCAATCATCAAAAATAAGTTTTTCGCAATGTCTACACAAATCTTGCCACATTTCTGGAGTACATTTAGAAATGGACTCAAGCCATAAAGTCTCAACCTTACCCTTGGATGAAGGTTGAAAATTGATGTGCTTGTTATAATAGGATTTACAAAACCCCCATGCCATTTCAATAGGATTATATTGACAATGGTATGGAGGTAATCTAAGAACCTTATGTCCATGTTCCCGCAATGTCTCCTCTACCAAATATCGCCGTTGTCCATTAGTCTGAAAAGGTTTTATTAAATTCTAAAGTTGTTTCTTCGTAAATTTTTGATCGAATTCAATACTGTGATTACGCAACCATTCTTGCATTTGGCCCCTTCTACTAGAAAATGTGGGTGGTTTGTCCAACTGCACTGAATGATGAGGTGCATTGTCCATGACCACCATGTTCTTGACTTAATATCTAAATATTTTAAAAATAGTAATCTAGTATTTGGTGGCGATTTTAATATAAATTTTGCAGTTAAATCTAAGGAAAGCATCGAAATTACTAACATATTCCATTCTTTTGGATTACAAAAAAATATCACCGACTTTACTAGAGTACAAAAAAATTCCAAGTCGTGTATCGACAACATCTTCACAAATTTTGAAACACAACTTGCAACTGTGGCTGAATTTCACATATCTGATCATAAATCTCAAATAATTAAATTTAACACTATTCAAAAACGGGCGACCTCTGTTTACAAAACCGTACCAAATAAAAGTTCTAGAAATAGAATCAAATTTTCAAATTACCTCTTAACTGAAGATTGGGTAGAATTATATAGAGAGTCTGACCCAACCTGCGCAGTTAATGCTTTTTATAAAGTTTTTTCATATTATCACGATTTATCTTTTCCTCCCATTAAAATTAATACAAATAACAAACGTAAAAATGCCTCTATGTTTACCAATCCAGAAATAGTTTCGGCCAGGGAAGAAATAAATCGTCTTGGAAACATTTTGAAATTGAACTTGCAAAATAATGATCTTCTATCGGCTGAATTTAAACAAAAAAATACGAATACGAACAAAAAATCTTAAAATTAAAAAAAGAAAAAATCAGTAAAGAAATCTTGGAGTCTGATAATAAACAAAGAACAATATGGAGAATAATAAAAAAAGGTGTAAACAATATCAATAGCAATGGAGTGGTAAGTGTGATTTCCCCAGAATCTCACAACGACTACTTTGTGCATGTAGCCGACGATTTATTATCAAATATTCCCCCATCAAAGTACTCACACAGTGTTTATCTAAAGAAATTACCAGTAAACAATGAACAATCACTCTTCTTATATGCTGTTGAGGAATCCGAGGTAGAAGATATTATCAAGGCATTAAAAAAGTCAAAATCATTAGACCTATATAATCAATCGGTTTGTATGTACAAAGAAAATGTTTTATGTTTATCTGCCCCGATAGCTCATATTGCAAACATCATATTAAAGACGGGCATATTTCCTAATAAATTGAAACAAGCCAAAATTATACCTCTATATAAATCGGGTGAAATTGATGATAGATCCAATTATAGACCCATTGCGCTTCTCCCCATTTTGGCCAAAATTATAGAAAAAATTATTGCAGTTCGAATTCTAAATTTCTTTGAAACCAACCATATTTTTACGGACAGATAGTTTGGGTTCAGAAAAGGAAGGGACACGTCGGGAGCCGTGCTGAATCTCATTAATTATATAACAGAATCATTGGAAAACAAAAAATCTTCCTTTGCACTATTTCTTGATTTAAGCAAGGCGTTCGACTGTGTCTCAAAAAGCATTTTACTAGATAAACTGGAGTATTACGGTTGCAGGGGAGTAACTCTAAAACTAATGTCATCCTACTTATCCGACAGATCTCAATGTGTATTTTGCAAAGGTCAGTATAGCCAGATGTCTTCAATTCAACATGGTGTCCCACAAGGAAGTGTATTGGGACCGTTATTATTTTTAATCTATGTTAACGATTTGCCTAATGCCATCCCAGTTTTCACGACTTTATTTGCAGACGATACGACCTTTGCAAACCACGTAGAAGATGAAACTCTAGTCAATCAATTACAAACCAACATTATCAACCAAGCCTCAGATTGGTTCCAGGCAAATAAGCTTTGTTTAAACCAAAATAAAACTACCACTTTACTATTTTCAAATAAACAAAATATCTGTGAAACCGTCAAATTTTTAGGCCTTACCTTGAATAACAAATTAACTTGGCAAGCACATGTTGACAATCTTTCAATTAAGTTATCAAGAACAATTTATGTAATTAGACAAATAAAAAATCGAGTAAACTTAGATGCTGCCATTACTGCATACCACGCATTATTTCATAGTGTAATGACGTACGGTCTAATAAACTGGGGTACCTCTACACATATTAAAAAAATTTTCATTGTACAAAAAAAGCCTTGAGAGTGTTGGCGGGAGCGAGTCAGTTAGACAGTTGTAAACCATTGTTTAAAAAATATAACATATTAACGCTACCGTCAGCAATACTATTATGTAATCTATTATACATAAAAGAACATTATGGCGATTATACAAAAAACGGCGATGCCCATGGTTACGACACCCGCAGTCGAGGCGATATACAGGTTCCGCAGCAGAGACTAACGTCCACTAAACGAAATAATTTCGGAATAGGATTATTTAATTCGCTTCCTAGTACTCTCAAAAATGCCCCAACAAAACTCTTCAAAGTTAAGCTTAAAAAACATCTTCTGGCCAATGTCTACTATGAACTTTCCGATTTCAGATTTGTTGAAAATTAAGACTGTCTTGTTTTATTGACTTTAGTATTTTTGTTGTTACTGTATTTATCTGTAGTTGACTATTTCTGTAAATGCATTGTATTTTTTTATTTTTATATTTTTATATTTAAACTGGAATTGTGACATATCTAAGCACCACGGTGTATATTATGATGAATAAAAATACAATACAATACAATACAATACCACACATTTTTGTTTCAAACTAGCCAAAGCAGGAATAAGTTGTTTAACCACCCAATTTTGAAAAAGTGTCCCGTCCATTGTCTTATGATAATCTCTATCGTTTTTTTTTCTGAATTTAGTTAAGAAGCCACACCCTTCTACAAACCCTAAATGACATCCCGCATGTAAAACTGTAAATCTTGATCCTTCACTTTTAATTTTGATAGGATTACTTTTTAAATCTGATTCGTGTATCCAGCGACGGATTGACGAACCATTTTGGTAGATCCAGGTTTCGTCAAGATACACGAATGTTAAATTTTCACTAGAATTTCGAAGTTGTAAAAATTTTCTCAAAAAAGTAATTTTTGCTGCAACAACATGCTTTTGTTCACATAAAATTTTGCGACCGTTTACCTCCCTGTGTTTGTAACCCATTGAATTTATAATTTTGTATAACTTTGTACGCCCCCCTTTAAATTCCAATTGTTCTCGCGAATCAGCCAAAAGCTTGTCCAAAGTAAAATATTCGTTTTTTTTTTCATTGTATTGCCAAATTAGTCGTTGCAAGTCTTTTCGGAACATGAAATTTGTAAAAACATCAGTTTTGTTGCGTTTGCCAGAGAATGCTGTTTGTAAATTTTCACTTTTTGTTTTTATAACCGCTTCTAAAGTGTTTCGGCTAACCTAGAAAAAAAATCAAATTATAATAACCATAATGCATTATTTTAACTTACAGCAAATATATTCTCGAATCTCGACATTATTAACTCGTGGACCTTCGAACATATAAGACTGGAACGAGCATACGGCATGGCAGGTGCTTCAAAGAAGATTGACAAGGACAGATATACAATTGGTAATAAGAGCTTGTGCGCAGGAGGGCGGTAAATTTGAACGTCGTAAGCGGCGCAAATTACTTTATGTGATGAATAACTTCTGGGTTTTGTATTTTACAAATATAGTAATACATTTTTGCAATTTGTAATTTTTTTCGTGACCACTATGCAAAGCACAACAACCAAATTCACAACAGCACAAATTAATTAAAAAACAACAAAATACTGAGTCATCTGCGGCCAGCTATTCTGCTGAAATCGGCCATTACGCAAACCATTAAAGCTATACGCCATTGCGCATTACCAATGAGTTCGAGTTATCAGTTTATTCTTCTTATACTTGCGTACTATTCTATTTTTATCTCTGTTGACCTTCTTTGAACCATGGATTTAACATTACGTTATTACAAGTATATAAAAATAGTGCATCATTTTAACGTACAGCAAAAATAGTCTCTAGTCTCGACATCAACTCGTGTTCTTTAAAATCTGGCCTGTCCTTTTTGAATTGGAAATAGCATCGCTTAATCGACATTTTTTGTTGTAGCAAAATTATTTTCGGCATTTTGACTTTTCCTTTGACGGAAATTAAAATTATTTTTACACACTTGATAAATCATTTATTTTCATATGAATATTAAAATAATCAATCTGGCAATGTGGTGGCAAGAAAATGTCGAACTGACACTGACAGAAAAGAAAAGTTGTATCCCCTACATCACCGAATCAGTTAGTCCAACATGAAAAGAAAAAATCATAGCCATCTCTGTCCCAAAAAGATCGTGAACGGATTATACATTCTGAAACTTTGTTGAAACCGTTTTTATTGCTTCAAATGTAAGAATTAAATAAATATTAGACAGTGGCTTAGCATCTGAATAAGTTGAAATTAGTTGTTCATGTTATTAGTGTAACTGTTATTTATTTTGTAAAGTAAATAAACTCCAGGAACCATCAAAATTAGTTTAATTTTCTACTATTGAATTATTTGGATTGACTTTCTTGACGGACGAACAGCTATTCACACTATTTTATGATCCGTTGGCAGAGAAGGCGGAAGTGGTTACTTTTTACTTCCTTTTACAATAAAGGAAGTATCGGATTCACCCCAAAAATTCGAAATTGAGTTTTCAGCAGATCTTCACGCTTTCGAGTTCCCTGAACCTGAACCCATGTCTTTGTTCATTGGTCTGTCTGCCTGTGAACAGAATATCTCAAAAACAAAAAGGGGTATAGCGCTGAAACCTCATATATAAGTTTTGTGTACTATCTAGATGCGACAGCAAGCTTTTGAAGAAAATCGCATAACCGGAAATATGGTGCCTACTCTTGTGATTTTTAGTTTTTTTTCGATTTTTTTACAAAACGGCTTTAACGATTTTTTTAAAACTTTACATTTTCATTACATTTTTCATGCGGATTGATGTGAGATAGATGATTTTCCAGCTGAATACCTCTAAAACGGGTTTCTTTGTTTTTTTTTCTATTTTTACTTCTCTCGTCTGAATCGCGAAAAAATCACCTTCCGAGATTTCTTCACACCTTCACGTTTCAAGGTCCCTAGATGACGAAAACGAGGTTTTCTTAATTTCGTCTGTCTGTCTGTTGGCAGTATAGCTCAAAAACCATTTGTCGGAGAAAGACGATATTTTGCATACTTATTGTACTATATCTACCTCGCATGGAACCGGTACAACTTATACAAATATATACAGGGCGAGCACCTTAAAAAAATAAAATTTTATTAATTTTTGGGTTAATTTTGAAATAGGAGGAAGTAATAACTTTTACATAGGTCAGGCTTTACCTTTGCCGAAAATAAAACTCATCCGACACAGGATAACGTCACAAAAGAGCAAAAATGTTTCAACAATAAGACCCCTCTGTTCAAGAGAGGCGCGCGTTGCACCTACTTCTATAAGGCTTGATGGCGCAGTTGGAATTTCGATACAGTTACATCCGCTGCGGAGATGCGGTTACGATTGCTATGCAGGTGCGGCGGGTTCAAACCCCAGCAGGATACATTTTTTAAATTTGAAAATTGATCTAATTCGCTCGAGGGAAACTGTGGGTAAAGCGTTTTACAGATTTTTTATTAACTGGTACCTTAAATAGAACACCACCATGCAAATTTAGTAGAAAATTTTCCATGGTAACGGCAAAAATTGATCATCGGAAATTTACGGGAAAATTTCCACTTATGTCACTGTCATCAAAAAAACCGTAAACTATTAGTACTTAGATATTAGTTTCGTAATTTTTTTAATAAAAATGTTTTCTTTACTGTGTTTTTTCATTCGTGATATTCTCTATCAAAATATAACGCGTGCTTAAAAAATTTCCCTATGGAAATATTTCAAGCACTTGTTATATTTCTACTGAAAATTTGTCTCTTCAACTAACGCTCTATTTTGTACGGTTTCTGTAGAACTCGGACCAGATTTTTTTCTATTCGTATATTCTTTGGTTGATTTGATCACTGCCTTTCCCCTTTGGTTTTCTGGAGTTCCTTTTCTGCAGAGTGGGATTGGCTTTTTACGGGTTGGTTTGGATATTAAATCACCTGTGTGTGATATATTTGTCGATTTTTAGTGCTCTTATTTTGAGTATTGGGGTTGAACTTTTTCGTGCTTGTGAGTGTGGTTGGGGACTGAAGCGGGTGATTGCGGATAGGTTTTTTCCACCCAACAGTAAAGACTAGCTTTGGTACCCAAGCTTAATGCAGCATTTTTTATAGTCATTCTCTATAGATTTAGCTCTAACTTTGGATTAGTGGTTTTTAGGGATTTTGTCCTGGGAATGATTCCGAACTTCCTGTCTTTTGTAATCAGCACACAATCACTTCTCGTTTTCTATATTTCAAAGACTTCCTTTAATGGGACAAATTTGGTAAAAATGGCTGTTTTTGGCAATGTTAAAGCGTTTGACATTCATGTTGTAAAACGATGATGGGTATGAATGTATGTACCAGTAAACTATCTTATGCGTCTAACTGGAGAAATTATTGTGATGCTTTTAAAGTTATTTTTTTGCGAGTTTTATCAGTTAATTCCAATTATGCGTTGAAGCCTTTCCGCAGAAACAAATCCGCGAGTTACTACTCGTAAGTCTTAACTAATAGTTTTGAATATGAAATTATTATAATCATTTAATTTTGGGGGTCAGAGTCTTATGCTTACCATAAACCTCCGTCTGGTATTTAATCCTTCATAATTGCTTTCATTGAATATTTAGTGTTATGTGTTTTATGTAATTAGTATTATTAATTATATCGTTGCGGATCCTATGACTTGTGGTTTTTATTTATTTGTTCGTATATGATATTGCTATTAGATTCAAATCAATGACTTTCTAATCTCAAAGGGTTGAGTTTCCAGATTCTAGCAAATATGATTGAATGTATAATTATAGAGAATACATTTGCTATTAAGATAATTATCGTGGTTTTTATGATTTTGAAAGTAATTGCTTTAGCCACCGCTTGGTTATCCAATGGGACCGCTACAGAATTCGATATTTCAACTGATGGAAACCGCTTTACAAACATGGCGCTCACTATTTTTTCAAAACAACTTGGTTTCTTAGTAATAATAACATCAGTGATTACGTAAGAGTGCGTTGCCTAAGTGATTTAAAAAACGCAAGTAAATAGGTGCCACAACAAAACACTCATAAAGCGCTACTTCCTAAAATGTACAAAAAAACCATGCCACTTTAAAAATGTTACCAAATTCTAGTTTTAGGATAACTTTCTGACCTTGTTTGGCTGTCCCGTGCCCCACGACGGACAGAGGCTACTCTTTCTCTGCGTTGGCCTGCTGCAACAAACCCGATACCTTTTAACGCCGCCTGCAGCTTGCACCTGGCATTGTTATTTATCTCTGATTACATTTTATGATTCAATCAAGGCTAATACTATTTTTAATACCGTTTCTAACAAATTATTAACTTAAAGCGAGGGGTATTCCGCGAAAAAATATTATGTACACTAATTCCCAAGATTGTTAGTAATTCCTCTAATTCCATACTAATTCCCTAGCAATTCTCCTTATTCCTTACTAATTCCCCTAATTCTCTTGTAATTTTCTAATTCCCTACTAATTCCCCAGTAATTCTTCTATTTCCTTACTAATTCCCCTAATTCCCTACCAATTCCCTTGTAATTTTCTAATTCCCTACTAATTCCTTAGTAATTCTCCTAAATCTCCACAACGATAACTAACGGGTGTTCATAAAAAGTCGTCATCCCAGTTGCTTTGAAAAACAAAATGTTATGTCCTTGATTAATTAGTGCAACACAATGAAACGTCATTGAGTACTGTCATAGCGAGTTTAGGTTTGTTCAGTTTTAAAATCATGTTTACGCCACAACAGAAAGCATCTATGCTCGATAGTTATTTTCGCAATGGAGTACTGGACAATGGTGAATGGCAATACTCGATCGAAGCTTCTAAAAATGAATTCAGATTGAGGTTTCCAAATGTAGTGTTTAACCACAATCAGTTTAGGAAGCAGTTGAGCAGATCACTTGCAAATTTTCGGGAAACTGCTTCAACTGATAAACAACCGGGAGGTGGAAGACCTCGAGTTTGCACGGGACATGTTGTCAATATGGTCAGAAACGCGATCGAAGAGCGACCTACATCTTCAGTTCGAAGGCTTTCCCAAGAACTAGGCATTCGTAAAACAAGTTTGTACAATGTTTTAAAAAAGGATATTCACTCGCATCCATACAAATTACAATTGTACCAGGAGCTGTTAGGTCCAGATTTTGAGAAAAGAGTTCTGTACTGTCAGTGGTTTAACGAAAATTTGAACAACAATGATGTACTCGATAAGACATTTTTTTCGGACGAGGCCTGGGTGCACTTGAATTGTTACCTTAATGCACAAAATATGCGTATGTGGGGAACCGAAAACCCTCATCACTTTAGAGAAGCAACGATGCATCCTGTTAAAATAGGGTTGTGGTTAGCAGTAAGTAGTAGAAGAATAATAGGCCCAATATTTTTTGAAGAGAATATAAATGCTGAAAACTATCGGAACATCATCTTAGAACCGTTTATAAATGAACTTCACGACGACGAGTTGCAAACCGGATATTTTCAACAGGATTCTGCGCGTCCGCACGTTGCTCGTGTTACTTTAAATTATTTACGAGAATTTTTCGATGACCGTTTAATAAGTAAAGACCTTTATCCGCCACGTTCTTGCCACCTTACGCCTTTAGATTATTTTGTGTTTCCGTACATTAAAAATAATGTGTTTAGAAATCCAGTACACACATTGGAAGACTTGAAAAACAGCATTCAACATCAGTGCGACCAAATAACACCAGATATGCTTATAAATGCATTTGAAAGCATGAAGCGAAGAGTTAATTTGTGTATTCAAGAAAATGGTCACCATTTCCAACAGTTATTGTAATCTCAGTTCAGTTCGGTTTACTTTTGACACATTGTTTGACAGTTAATAAAACTTGCTGTTGTAAATAATATTGTTTGCATTTTTTCTGAATTTTAATAGACATACGTTTCCGAATTCAAAACCTACTGGGATGACGACTGTTTATGAACACCCTTAGTATAATACTAGTTATTCTAAGATAATAACACCAGAGTGACCATATTAATATCTACTCTTCAATTAAATAAAAAAATTGTAAGTAAGATAATTAGATCTAGAAGATGTATGTTGGAAATAGCGGTTAGGATTTCGAAGTAAACCAATTTCTATATGGTCGAAGTTTCGACAATTTTATTTCGTCATCCTCAGGATTCTGAAGATAAGCAAACAAGGATTCCTAAGTCTATATATACAGACTAAGTATGGGTCATTCCTAAAACCGCCAAAACACCAGTCCTATAATCGCTTAAATGTACAATTAGCTATCGTAGTTATAACTCGATATTTTTTGTTAATACTGTTTTGTTTGTTTATGTAAATAACCTTGCGGATGGCGAAATAAGATTGTCAAACCGTCGACCATATAGATTTCAACCAAATTTATTCAAAATCCTGACCCCAGTTCTCAAAGTACTACTTCTACGTTGAACTACATGATTGTTAAAACAAAATCTTGAAATAATTAGAAATTGTGAAAATGTTTGCAATAATACCCCATGAAAAATGAATATTTTATTCACATAAAATACAGCGTGAAAGTGTATATATACGGTTAATATTGATGAAGTCCAACCTTTTTAATTAAAATGGCCTGATTCAAATTAGATTGATAGGACCGTAGAAGATTAAATCTTTATGTGTATTATCAACATCTTCCTTTCGATGCCAAATAATAAAGTTGAGCTGGGCTTTTAAAAACTTTATTTTGTATTGCTCGTCTCCACTATCTTAAATTATGTGACCAATGAAAAATGACTGGTCGTTGAAAACTTCGTAATAGTTATATTCTATCTAATTTCATTTCCAGTCCTGTTTTGCCTAAGACGTCTTTAGATCCGGACTGAAAAAATTCTCCCAAACTATCAACCGAGTCAAAATCGTCGAGTGCCATATATGTTCTTCTAAGTCAAGGGTTGAAGTCGAGTCAGTGTCATTTGTTTTATTCCTTTTCTGTTGCTTCTTGTTAGTGATTTTAGAGGTTGAGGTTCAATCGATCGATACTAACTCTTGCGTTTGATCGATTCAAAGCCAGTAGCATAAATTATTTTTTAATTATTGACGACTCACTATGAACGATGAATTTTAACTATGGTGATTTTTCGAATAATTGTTGGCTACCCACATTTTCAGGAAAGGAACATGTATGTATTTCCAATCATTGTCTTTTGCATCGATACCAAGTTGTTTCCTGTAAGCTAAATCATTCTGAAGAGCTTTTTCGACTTCGGGCTGTATATCCAAATTAAGATTTTTTTCTTCAGTTAGTATATTTTTTTCTTTTATTTTTGTCTTCCCTTGGAAAGGTAAACGTCTCCATAAATCGTTGATGGTACTCATATCATTCATTGTTTTTAATCTCTCAATTTGATTCAGCATGTTCTTTATATTAAAATTGGTTACTGTGGAATAAGTGGAGGTCATTGATCTGACAGCCTTAAATAGAGATTGACGTATTTGATGCAACCACAGGTCTGGACATATTAGGTTTTAGTTTACTGCTTTTGAGAGTCAATATAAGTTTACTCAAGGCGTATCTGTTCATCTCAATGCAAAGGTAGCAATTGCTGGACCAGAGTTGTATCTTGTTTGGTAGATTACGCTACCTATAATGCTGGCTCTCCATATTCTAGTAAAAATACAACATACCAGATGTGATATAATCTGATACTCAATTCTATATAGGGACCCAAAGAAGACCACTCAATATAGTGCATATGTTAAAGTGAGCCACAGCGTCTTCACTCTGTGGAAACACATTCAATTATTTTCAAACTGCACATTTTTTGTATACCTACCACTATTTTTCAATAAATATAGGTTTTAAATTAAATACATTTGATTGGAAATCCCTATTCATAGCAATAATAGAAAAGTAAGAAATAGTTTAGTAAAAGTTTATTTTGAGTAAATAAATAAAATGAAAAGCCGAATAGAGCAGTTGGTAGAACGTTCGGCTGGCATAAACAAGTCCTCCATTCGAATCCACGGTGGGCGTAATTTTTCCACCTTGGCCGTTGA
The DNA here is from genome assembly GCA_940337035.1 of Agriotes lineatus. Taxonomy (NCBI): domain Eukaryota; kingdom Metazoa; phylum Arthropoda; class Insecta; order Coleoptera; family Elateridae; genus Agriotes; species Agriotes lineatus. The sequence continues at coordinate 62,729 of CALNHX010006890.1, forward strand.
TATCAAGTCCGGTGAGACTAGAGTGACTTGATGTTAATTTGACGTATTTCTCCTTACCAGGGTACGGACAGATCATTGTCCCCTATCACTCTAAAGTACTTCTGAATAGAATATATACTTTATCTCTTTGTTCAGTTTTAGTAACAATAACTACAGTATTGACATTGCTAAATTATAGGTTATGTTTCATCGTGATTCGCGTATATTGGAGTAAGATAGGTATAAAATAACTTCATTATTGGTTAAATAAACATGATAACAATTCCGCCTACTTTATTTGTACATGCTAAGGCCCATCACGTTTCCATCATGCAGATCCAGAGATGTAGAGCATAGCAAATAGTTTTTTTTAAATATAATACGATAAAGTACCTCCGAATATTTTTTTCGGAAACTTTTATAGATAAATCAATTGAAAATTAATGCCAATTTGACAATTATTAATTTACTATGCGATTGAAGAAAAGAGGAAGCTATTGTGTCCGCACTCTGTCAATTAACAGATAGGTCAAATTGACATCAAGGCACCCTAGGTGAGACCATTGACATTTGGGCATCAAATTAATTATGCTCTTCTTAGAACCACAGACCTAAGAGACAAAATAACTAGGTCAGCACATCACCAAGATACACACCTGACACAATGGTTGCTACGAAACCACAAAACCGAGCTCCAACTTTGTAACTCGGAAACTAGGTCAAGTGGAGCACTGCACCGCCAGACGCATGCGTACAAATCACCAGCCTTTATACCAGTAGGTACAAAGAGGTTACTGATAATGCATCCATACATACATAAACTAAGTTCAATGTATACATTTAAAAATATAACAATAATGACATAGATTGAAAAGGTTACAAGTAAGTTTCAATTGTCTTTTTAATTGTAGAATTGTATTGTAAAAAAATCAGGGTCGCCCAATTAAAAAATAAAGTAAAGCATTATTTTTGGGGGCACCCTCAAAAAACAGGGTGTTTGAAAAGAGGTTAATAAACTTCAAGGGGTGATAATACTCAACAAAATCAGATAAAATTTTCAGTAAACATATGTTCGAAAAGCGTTCTAAGAGAGCTACAGCCCTGAAAAAGGTAATAAAAACAGATTCTATTTAATTAGAATAATAGGTACACGTGCGAATCACTGAACCAATTTAACAATGCACTTATTTACCCTAAGGAAAGCGTGTAGAGGAGTACTGTAGTGTGGGAGACGTTTACATTCGTTGCTAAAGATGTAGAGTTATGTCTAAAGTTGCGTGCTCTGCACTGCACTTCCTCATATTCATCCCTAATTCCTCAAATAATTCCTCTAATTCCTTAACCAATTCCCCTAATTCCTTAACTAATTCTCCTAATTCCTCAACCAATTCCCCTAATTCTTCCACTAATTTCCCTTATTCCCCAACTAATTTCCCTAATTCCCCAACTAATCCTTCTAATTCCTCTAATTCCCTACTAATTCCTAGAGCTTGTACACCAAAATTCCCCCGCGGAATACCCCTCGACTTAAAGTTAATGTTATTTATACAATTTGCAAAAATTTAACTAGCACATTTATAGAATATTTTGTAAATTAATATTTGAAATGCTTGCAATGTTATTAATTGCTGTCATAATTTTAGAGGGTTTAAAAGTGTTCATTGCAATATATAAGTTGAGGATTTAAACTTCTGCTTGTTTTTATTATTTTTGAATTGTATGTAGTTTGGACTTTACGTTTGCACTTGTAGGTCTTCTGGTTTGAACTCGAATTAGTGGCTCTTTCGAATACACCTCTTGCTTAGTAGTGAGCTGCACATTTGTTAGACACTTCCGCAATCCAAACTACTGTAGCTATATATTTTAGGAATACTTTATTATTGTTATTTATTCTGAAACCTGTAGTAGAATTTTGCAAAATACATACAGGTTTACAACAATAAACGATTCTTAACATTGATATTTGATGCACAGTAAGGGTTTAAAACATCTAAAAAAGCTATTGCATTATGCTCTTAGTGATGACTGATTCATTATGGCGCCTTGCTGTTGACATGATAACATACATACACATACAGACATTCTTGGTAACCTAAAAGCGAGGGGTATTGTGGATGTGTATATAAAACATTAAACTTTAACGTGCCTTGCCGCGAGGCTTAACTTTCTAATTTGATTGAGTTACAACGGTCGCAGGGGTTGTAATTCTCTTCTTTTATGGCTTGTTATATGTAGGCCGCCGAGGGTTATCCCAAAAGGAATACGATGCTGCTCCTTTTTTATGTCGATTAAGATAAACAAGCTGCTGACTATGTTGAGTTATCGTCGTCTACAACCGTAATAATCTATTGATTCGCAAGCCTAGTTCTTGGACAGTTCAGATTTATTCATGCAATTTGTCTCTTGGACTAATGATGACCTGCTCACATACTTAGTCCTACCAATATAAGCAGATATATCAAAACGTGCTATTTTTGTGTTGCCTGCGATGAAATATTAAAGGACGCCAGCAGCAGCTCACAAAAAATAACCTCCGGAAGCGAAGCTTCCAGGTTATAAATAAACAATACAAGGAAATGTTGAGAATAGTCTTATAAATTATGCAAATTTCTTAAAAGTGAAACTCAAGCCAAAATCTCTTAGGGGTCGGTTTCAGAGGGAAGCCTTTCATTTGAATACACCATTTATTACCGTAGATATCAATACGCATCTGAAAGGTCGGGAAATATGTATGTTGTGCGCAATTAAGTATACAAATTTTGCATGTCACTACGTATTTTGAGGCATGTAATTTAAGGGTTAATTAGTTCCCTCACCGTCTGAATTTATGCGCAAAATTAAATTACACTCGAAATATTCAGAATTAAACAGCAACCCTATTGCGCAGAAAGGTGCTATAGCTTTTGTGAATCAATATGGTTCTTAGGTGAGTAGAAAACCTTGTTCAACGTTTTTCCCTGCAAGCTGATCCATTTGAAATGGATATTTTCATATATGCAAAGGTTCAATGGTCGCTTTGATAAATACATCGAGGATTGCTTCAAATTTATTAATAATGCCTGCCTCATTTGAAAGTTGGCTTGTTTGTTTTGAAATAGTATGCTTCATGTTAATTTGATTAGAATTTAAATCCATTGATTTTTCCTCCTCTTCCAAACTTAACAACTTTAACTACAATCCAGGAGATTTTTAAATATTGCACTTTTTCTGTAAATGTATGGACAAATAGGTTAAGTATTTGTATTCTGTTCGAAATCAACATACAAAATAAATACCGAATCTTTGGAAAAAAATGTACTAGCACAAAAAGTTAATATGTGAATCTTTTAGAAATTTGAGTTTGTGCATGAGTAAATTATTTCTTATTGGTGCCGTCTTCAATATATTTTTAGTGGAAATATATAAATTTTATTATTATCAGATACTATCTTTATATCTATTTTTTATCTATCTTCTTGGTAGGAATCTATCAACTCTGATGGAATTACATCCCAATTAATTCATCATTTATACTTAGTGATAATTGATAAATAAAACTTTCAATTTAATTTGAATTAAGTAGAAGCTTATGATTCGAAACAGTAATTAGAATATACAGATTGATACAATTAAGAACAAACTAATCCATTGTTTCTGGATAAAATATCAATTCTGCTGTACTATTTTGTCTCGATGCTTAATTTGAATTCTTCTGAAGCTCATTTCTGTTTACTGTCCTTTTCAACCAGCTCGACAAAAAGTAGTCAAGAAGTCAGGAGATCTTGTAATCCATTGTCATTGTATGTGATAGAGAACACTTGGTTAGTATGTGCTCCTACATATGTAGGTAGTACGTAGGACACTCTCCTTAGTACTTAACATTGACGTTTGGAATTCCTATATAGGTCTCTTTAATTTGTAAATAGCAAAACTAATGCAGCAACAAATATTCTGCAAAAATTCTGTATAAATAGTGTGACTGTGCTTTAAAAAAAGGGTTTTTAAACATGATCAATTCTATTCCATATTGTCACATCATAATCGAAAATTACGACCAGAAAGGGAAAGTTGAATTAGGTGATTTGATTATTCGGGAAGCTACGCGCCCAACATTATGTAACAAGCTGCCACCGCTGACGTGCCAATCGAGAAGGGGGTGAGTAAAAAAAATACACGGACGATGGGGAGTAGCTACGTAAATTTCAAATGTTCTTTAATTAAGGGTGCCACAAATTCTTTTCTAAAAACGCATTAACCCCTTTAAAACTTGAGACAATGGAAACATGGTAATTCGCAGTATATTATAGAATAGGACGTGTGTGTGTGTCGACTGTTTCCTTTACAACGGATGATACTTATCTTTGCTGCTAGCTAGTACGCCACTGCCATCTACCTTTACAAAGGAAATACACAAGCCGCAATAAAACTTAATGGTGACCTTATTAAATACTTCCACGCGAATTCACACACTATATAGGCATTACAAAATGAGTTTTGGAGTCATCCCAAATCACGATATTTAATTATTAGGGCAAACGACAACATTGGCCTGAACGAGGGCAAAGGGAGCGTAGTAATTAGCGTGCCAAACGCCACTAATCAAAGACACATTTTCACGAACAGTACAAGCATATAACGCATAACACCCTTTTAAAGAACCTGGACTGGTTATGAGTATTTCTTGGTCGATCGAAGGAGTGTCTGTGTTACAGGGCGGCATCGACACCCGCCCTCAGAAGAATCAAACGTAGGGGGGTGGGGCTGTCCTCGAAACGATGTCCCCACGAAAATCGTAGGTTTAACAGCCAAGAAGCGGATATAATTGTAGCTTCACGTCGGAGCGATGAAGAAAATAAGGAATGCTGCTAAGGTTCCCTGGAGCGTAATGAAAGAATACTCGATAACACATCGATACCTGGCCACTATATGTAAACTTCGAAATGTGTAGTATTTACGAAGGAGCCTTACTATTAATCCGACACAATTGATATGGCAAAAATCGCTTTGATAAGAGAACCCCACTATAGAGCAACACCTTCCTTCACGCGCCAACAACAACCGATTCAGAACGTTACTTGGAGCTTAATGAATCTTGAAAAGCGAACGGTACGAAGTTGCAGTATCCTTCCGGACGGGATAGCTTAGCGGTAATTTTCCAGGGAAAATTTGCTGATATGAGATCACCCACTCAGAGCTGGGTGCAAGAATTGGTCAGCAATTTGAAGTATGTGCAGACGAAACCTTTGACAGTGTAAATTCTACGGCAAGCTAACTGAAACCTGAGAAATATTTGTAGAACATATAGAAGCGTACTCAACTAAAGTGTCGAGGCCTACATGAACAACAAGCGGTGTAAAAGTTCAAATTGCCCTAGTAGTATCTTAACGTTTCGGATGTTAAGACTGCACTTCATGCACTAAATTAGGATCTCTGTAGCTTAAGCCCTTTTATCAAGAATCATCTTCTTGTGTGACCAAAATATGCAGTGTCTGACAGCTTACGTGGTACAGGGAAATGTCAGTCGTAAATTTAGCTAAGGATCAGGGAGGCATATGCTGCACAGAGATGTACTAGCCAGATCTGTCTTTTTGGATGGATAAATCGCATTAATTCGCATTGTTCTGCTAGTTTGGCTACATTACAGTTGGGGATTAATTTTTGAAAAAGTCCCAAATCGTTTTCTATAAGGTAACAGCAATTCCGATGATTATTGTTTTGGGTAACAAGCGGAGTTCAAATAATTTTTTGCAAATTTTTATATTCGCATTCATACATATTATGAACACTCAACACCCGTTTCTCGGAAATCTAGCTTCATCGTCAAATAATACTGATGATAATTACCGAGACCCTTCAGTGCATTTTCTAAAACATTTTGAAGTGGTAGAAACTAGTTCTTTGTTTCTAGGATTTATTCGCTTTTACGCGATGAAATTCTTTTTCTTGTACCTATATAAATAGTTTGGATATTTCTCAGCATTTTGTTTGTACAACGTTGCCTAAATACACCAGTTACCCGTAGACATTCGAGAATTCTTTGACAAACAACGGAAAAAAGACTCTTCCAGCATACAAATAATACTTATCTTGCTTGACTTCGGCTTGTATTTGCAAGGCTATAAGTAAATTGAACGTTTTCTATCCCCATAAAGGAACATTTTACAATTTTTAAGGCAATCCAACGTTAAAGACGGAGAATACTTGCTCTAAGATTAATAGTAGAAACGTGAATAAAGAAAAGTAAACAAACATAGTACATTCAACTGTCGACATGGAAAATACTTTTGAGAGAGTAAAGTGGGAATTAAGTGTTCGAAGTGACGCACACCAAGGGCATTAAATGCAGGGATAAAAACGATATAATTTTTTTATAACATACGGAAAGCAGTAATAAAGTTAACCATTACAAAATAACTGCGATTAACTTGTACGGCAAGACGCGGAAGATCAATACAGACATTATACGAAGGGTATAACACGCCGAATCAGGGTTTCTCAAGGTGAAAAAAATGCTAACATCAAATACAATCTCGCTAAATAGGAAAAACGGCTGATTCAAACATTTGTTTGAAGTGAAGCGCGAAATTGATGTGAGACCTGGGCGATGGCCATTAGTGAAAGAAAAGAACAAGTCGGCGTTGACAATGAAGCGAAAGCTATTTTCTTTTCAGGTAAACTACCCCTTTTGATCATGATACTGCAAAATGTTACCAAGAAAATTTGTTCAGAATGATCAATTATGGCCCTATACGAAATTTGTGGAAGATCTACCTACTCATATTAAACCGTATTTTTTTTTTATCAAGCAAAACAAATTGTATTATAAAAATGATAGTTTAATCTAAGTAGGTGATCTTCCTGATATTTTATATCGGGTCATAATTTATCATTCTGCACAACTTTTCTTGGTAAAATTTGGCCGTATTATGAATAGAAAGGATAGTTTACCTGAAAAGAAAATAGTCGTTGCTTAACTGTCAGGCCAACTTGTTTTTTTTCAAAAACTGAAAATAGTTTTAAAATTATCTTCAGACCAAGCAGGACCTAATCCCACAATCTTAAACTAATATTCAAAAATTTTTAGTCCATCTCACTTCTTGTAACATCAATCCTGGGACACACTGTATATCCAGTTTCAGTAATTGTGTAATTGAAGACATTTTAATGAAGTACGTAAAAGCTCTTAAAATACTTTAGATGTTAAATATGTTTCCACATGTACCATCAAAATAAGTCTATCTGGCAACAACGCTCTATTCTGTCAAATGACGGTTCGGTACATGTGCAACAAAAATCCATGGCCAACCTTCATGCAAAAAAAAGAATGAATGGATTATAACGGAGCCTATTATTATAATTCTACTAACAGAGAATATATTTTATGTTTATAGATATAGATTACAGTAAGTAGTAACTAAGGTATTTGGAGGCTATGTATATCAAAATGTGAGCTAAAAGTTACTAATTTTAAAATTCAAAACAGCCTTGTAAATAATTTTCTAAATTATGTTAGATTCGTGTTATGTGCATTTTTTATAATAAAGTTTACTTTGTACAAATATAAATATGTCGTAGTCATATATATAATACACATATATTGCTAGTAGGGCCTCGGAACGCTAGAAAACATTACGGCGCCGACATAGTCTCGCTTAGAGTATAACGCGTCTCGTGCGCATGCGTGGGAATTCGAACTCCGCCTTTAGAAGCGAATTTTAAACTTGACCACTTCCCCATTGGGCGGACGACGCCGCCGCGCTTGCGCACAGCTCACCGTATACATTAAGGAGTTGGTTGTGTGTCTCACTTCATCGGCCAGTTTCCCACTCATAGCCGCTAGCAATATAGTAAGTATTAGATATATGGTCGTAGTCAAGGATAGCACAAAGTCCAAAAGAGCAAGTTAGTGTGCAGATGACCTTGAAAATTGAAAAATAAGAGAAATGCAGGAGAAAATATCACATCTGAAACGACAAGTATTTTAAGAATATCTACAACTAAACTAGCAGGAAATATCTTCCATCCAAAAGTTCTTCGATCAACCTACAGCTGATCTTTTCGTCTCAATTTTTACTACCCTCGTCTAAAAAACGAAAAAAATCACTATCCGAGACTTCTTCAGATTTTCACGTTTCAGGGTCCCTAGATGAAGAAAAACAGGTTTTCTCAAATCCGTCTGTCTGCTGTCGGAAGTCTCTCTGTCTGTCGGTTGACGGTGTAACCCAAAAGCAATTTGTTGGAAGGAAAGGATATTTTGCATGCAGATTATATGTCTACCTAGCATGAAACTGAGAAAATTTCGGACAAATATATACAGAGTGAGCAATTTCTGTTTATTTTTGCTTTAACTGAGAAATAGATAAAAGCAATAATTTGAATATAATTCAGGCTTTATCACTGGGGAAAATAAGCACTAACAGATACAGGGTAAACAGCACAGATGGGACAGAATAGTATGGTGTCTTTATAACGCAGCAGAAACGTCTACCATTCGAGCAGGGCCGTGGCTCAGTTGTTCAAGGGGCCGCCCAAGCGACGGACTAGATACTGGACTCGAAATATTAGCTTCATTCATCTGGAAGTGCAGAGTTCGAATCCCAGTGGACTACATTTTCTTTATTTGCAAATTGGTGTAATTAGCGCGAGGAAAGTCCCGTGTAAACCCCTTTGGAGACTTTTTTTCAATAACACAGTGTTCTCAGTGAGACACTCTCTGATGATAGCTCCGGAAATAAGTTAAAAGTACAGGAGACAGTATGAGCCTTATGGGATGCCGTCCTTTATATCGATTAATTATAAAGTTTCTTGAACTTTGACTTCAGCAATTTGCTTTCACTATAATTCTACTATTATGCAGTTGAATCTTTTATCTACTCCAGCTGATTGTAAAATTTTATTAATTTTCCGTGTTTAGGCAGTCAAAAGCTTTTCGATAATCGATAAAAGAGAGCACATCGACGTTATTGCGCCAAGACCTTCAGAAAAAGTGGCCTCTCGTGCACCCACTCTTTTTTGGAATTCAAATTATGCATCCTCGATTTGTTCTTGATATTGTAGTGATTCTTAAGAATGTTTTCTCAACGTGGTAATTACCACCACTCAGAGGATTGTGTTTTATGGTATTATGACAAATCTCAGGCTGTACGGTATACTGCGTTCAATACTGATATTAATAGCAGTCTCCTTCATCTCATTCAGCAATAATTTTTGGAATTTCGTATATATTCCATTTGGCCCTGTTCATTGTCCATCTTTCTATACATTTGCAGGATGAATGATTTAATCTTTACTAATATCTCGTCCTGTATTGTTCTTGTCATCTATTGCTTCTTCTGCACTTGATTTGTCAATATTCACAGTTTATTAATGGAAGGAAAAATGGATTCCCAGTAAAATTCATTTATGTACGACCTGGCGGAATTGGTAACTTTATACCCTACTTTTGAGGGCGAAATGTGTTACTTTACGGCCCACTTAGTGTTTTGTTTTGTCAGATTAACAAGCACTGACATACTAAAGTTGTCAAAATTTATAAAAGTTATAAATTTGGGTTTAATTATAAATAGTCCGGCCGGTAGATAAAATGTATGCACTTCGTGCCTATCTAGAGTTTATAGCCCTTGTCATATTAGAGCCATTGCTACGCTTTGGGCTCTAATTTGTACGCTGCAGGCAATATACATATAACGTCTTCCTACTCCTTTGGTACATAAATAACTATTATTCACATTATAAAAATGTGCTGACGCATTAAGGTTTAAAAAATAGGAGTCGTCTTTAACTCATTTTATTTTTTAAAAATCGTTGCTTATGAAGGTACTATATTGGTGCCGCACATGTTTTTCAAAACTAGATATTGGACTTTTGTGGCTGTAATTTTCCACTAAAAATCATATATTTAAAAAAAATCAAACATATACATACATAACTAATAAAAAACTACAACGCCACAAGTAAATCAGTAAACACTTCAAAGTAAATGACTGATTATTTTCCGTTCAAAAACAGGTCTAATCTGATTTTAGCCATGCGCGTTAGATATGTAGAAACTTCTCTAGTGAACTGAAATTGTTAGTCTGGGAGATTTATTAACCAAAAGAAGCCGTTAACGCGGTTTTAGGGTTTTCCAGGAAACGTAGTTACGAAAACCAATGCACATCCTCCTTTGAGGGCAGTTTATACGATTTTCATTAACGGAGTTAAATTCGGGCCTCGCCAGCTCAGATCAATATGTCTTACAGCTTTCCTCGAAAATAAGCGATTTTATGTTTAGGTCTGTCTTGCCTGGCTTGCAGATTAGTGCTGAGCATGCGACATTAATATTAATGTACACAATATCAATTAGTAGAGAAGTTCTTTGGACATAAATCTTGCGGGCTAATAAATAACGTTAATAAATCACGAATTGAATGGAGGCGTGCTCGAGCAATTTTGCTGTTTAACCGCAATTTAATCAAATGTCGTTATTAAAATAGAGACATTCGTAGCGTTTGACATTTGTATAGGATACTAGGTGCTCTCGAGACTTCGGAATATAAATTCTGTAGTTCATAATAAGAACAACATTGTAACGAACTCATAGCAAACAAATTGGTGCATCGAAAGCAATTTAGGTTAGCTTTTGTTCTATTTCTATATTGTATTTAGTTTTATTACTATCTACAACGTATTTCCTAAGAATTTAAAATCATGCAAGCTTCTATTGTTTGTACGTGAAATTTCCAGTTTTGTCTATTTTCAGTTTGAGGCTCTCTGAGGTTCTCATTTATAATTTTCTGAGCTCTGATATTATTTTTTACTGCTCTTAATACAATCATATTTTACTAACCACACAAATATTTAACAACTGCTATCTACGTATTTTGGCAGCCAAGCTGTCATCCTCAGTAGCTACGAAACTTGCACAGCAAAATGGCAACGATATGCTCGTGGCCAAATCACAAATGGAAGTGGGCGATTCTCGCGCATTTTACAGCAATTTATACTGTCTGACTCGAAGGGCGTGGCCGAGGGCCAATTAACATGGCCGAAGGTCAATGTAACTTCAACAAATCATACAAGATGGAGGTCTACCGTCTTTGTACAAAAGTTTACTATCTCGGCTCTTATAAATGGCCAAGCTTTCAAAAGAATTTAGTTGCTTTGTTGAAATTAACGCCTGATGAAATTATCAAAGTTCTTCAACATTCTCACATTGATGAAAATTCGAATTCTTACCGGGTATTTTCAAGGGTAATACCAGAAGAGGTGAAAATTTGTTGAGAATTTTTTTCGTTCACAGGCAAATTATTGTGTTTAAATTTCGCGAAACCAAAACTGCGAAACCGCAGGTCGAGTGGAATTTGAGCAGTTTTTGTTGAGAGAAATTTGCAATATTTTGTATGTTAACGAAAAAAAATCTGTTAAAAAATGTTACCTTAAGTGGTATTTGGAAATATTATTCAACAATATGGGTATATGACTTTTACCGTGTTCGACAGCACACATTTTTCACGTTTTCCACTATTAATTCAACACTGGAGCTTCTAACACAATTATTATGAATTTTTAGAACGACGCCGATTTGAAAACTTCATTTTGACGTTTTGGCGAAATGTCAGTCAAAGGCTACTCACTAAATTGAAATCATTGAAACCTAACGCAGTCAATTTTGATTGGCCGTTTCTGACTAATTGAACAATTTTCATTGGTTCGTCCATTATAGCGTTGAATAATCTATCAAATCCAGAATGGCTGTGAAATGATCAAGTTAATGAAATTCGTCGTTATTGTTTGTTTGTTTGTTTATTAATAGACAAGGTCTAGGCATGCAGAGTACCAGGTACCTTAGACACCGATTGCTTGGGTCATACTTTGAATATTAAAATACTACTAACATCAAGGATTTGTTTATACGTTGCCTTACTATTTATTTTTTATTTATTTCGCACTCAGCCAACAGCCGTTAGGCCAATTATAGGCGTCGCTGTGCATTTATGGGGACTTCCAACCCCACTAACGACTATCATGATGTTATTATAGTCGAGTACGCGGTTGTTGCTATACCCTCAGACTTTACTTCAAGATTTAACTACATCGCCTTTCAAGACCAGTTTGTGATTTACTTATATCCTGCGAAAATATTCCATGTTCTACGCCATGAGCCTATTAATTTTTGACATTGTCAAATTGGTAAAATAGATAGCAATAAACCACTAACAACGTGTATTTAGTGGTTGCTAAGCACGCTATTTACATATACACAGGGCGCTAGTATTGTTTGTTTGGTATGGACAAGGTGTAGACATGCGGAGTACCAGGTACCTTAGACACTGACAGCTGTGGTCATACGGTTAAAGTCCTACATAGAATTTTGCTGAGACTAAGGAATTCCAACCCTAACAAGAAAAATTTTACATGCTACACATCGTAGCACTTCCGAATGATGGCATTCTATAGAGGTTTTTCATCCATTTGTTTTTATTTTTAAAAACCTCACCGGAACCATGAATCGAACTCGCGACCCTTAGACTAGTAGATAGCATGCTTACCACTGAGCTACCAGCCCCGACACGCTAGTATTACTACTTAGACAAAGAAGAACCTCACAATCTATTTAAACTTTCTTAAGAGATTCCGGACCGTTCTAATAATTGGATTGCGTAATGTGTGGTCGTTTGTTTTGTTGTTTCTCTCAAAGAAAACCAACCTCTTTGGCCCGTCCGAACGCTTTATAGACTGCGCCGATTACTTGTAGACTTTTCTCTAAATAATTCAAGTCTACTTTGTATTGTATATAAATAATACAAGTCTACTTTGTATTATTAGTCATGTAATGTCCGTTACAGACCTACTGGCATGCTATGTAAGTTTTACTTACAGGCCTAGGGCAGAACACGTATTTTTCCTAGGACAAAATAGCACTACGCATTTACAGAAACAGCGTCCTTGGCAATCACAAAGTAAATATTCATATTTGCTCATTGCCATATATTGTATATTTTTCGGTTTATAATACTTTCAAACCTCGGCCCTACAGTCCTTGGTTTTCAAATTGCATTCTCGATCGTAAAATAACACTTTGGTACGTAAATAATGTAGCCCTTGTTTCTGATAATAATTTGCAAACCACCTTCCCCTCCTTCTTAGAAAATTTAAATTTTGCGTTGTTAAAAATAAGCCTAAAATGTCACTTTTGATAGATTTTTGAAAAAATGTAGTTGTCCCAAAATGTCACTTTTGATAGATTTTGATTAATGTATTTGCCCCTTTGTACTCGAAAAATCTCAAAACGTATAGGTGACGTTATAGGGATGGGCAATTAAAATCGATACTTTCGTAAATCGATTATTTTGTTGAATTTACGATTTTTTAAATCGATTTCAAAGTAAACGATTATTTGGGAAATCGATTTTTTTTATAAATGCAAATTCCAATGCAAAAATAGAAGAAAAACTGAACAAACATTCCGCGGAACTTCTCGGAATTTGTACGATCAAGTTTTGTCTCTCCGAGGTTACGTGCACGATGCACCATTTGCGCTCTCGATCACGTGACCTACCAGTCCTACCATCCTACTTCAAGGAAATACGAATTGTAAATACTAAATACATGTGCGAGTAACAACACGTGGTAGTCAAGTGTTTTGTGTATCTTGTATCTTGTGCTACTTTGCTACCTACTGCAATTCTGTATGAAATATCATTTTTTGGCTACCGATTTTTCGCCAAATCAATAACAATTTCGCATTGTTTGCTTTTGTACGCCCACCCCTAGGACATGACGGTAGCGACACTGGTTCTACATTTAGAATTTCTATAACACCTGGTACTTACTTTCACGCTTAGCGCGAAGACCGGGTTTCAAAAATTAGTTCTGTGAAAATGTTTTTAAACGATGGCAGTCTTTCAATTGTCATTAATATACATTTACTATCATTATCGCATATACGAGCGATAAAGTGAAGAGCCATCTACTGGTTGCTTATGGTAACTTGTATTGAGGAATATTATGTGTGTACATAAAGTAAGGAATAAATTCATTATCTAGAAAAGGAAAAGGTTTTCGGAAAAATCCTCGGACACGTCAACCTTTGTTTTAAGATGCGCATCTTTTGACGTTCTAGTCGCATTGGTGACATCATTACTGTTCCGGATATGACGTGATCGACATTTTTTTCAAATGGCAACCTCTATTTTTGATAGCGCCATTTGAAAGAGCATATTTTTCTGCATACAGCATGTCATGTTACATCAGGAAATTTTCGAGAAAATTAATGTTATAACGATTTAATAAATTTTAATTAATTTATTTTATTCAGTTAATTGAACAAACTAATTAATTAAGTGTTGAAACTGAAGTCCTTCCTAGGTTTGTAAAGGTCTCTTTCTAAGTCCTAAAAAACCACTCTTTTTATTATAGCAAAAAAAACATTTATGTCCTACCAGTACATTAATTGAAATTAATGACTCTATTTCAAGGTATCTTAGATACAAAATAACGCTCCAGGGCAATTATTTTCTTCATACGAACACTAGGGTTATTATGAAAAATTAACAGTATTTGTTTCCATGGATATGCACCACTGTCACAATGAAAATTAATGACAACTCAGCTAATGTCACAAATCTAACTTAGATCAGCTAACTAGATCAATCTTAAATACTATATCATAGTAATTATATGAATTGAATATGAATATGAATTAGGTAAGAAAATTGGTAGGACATAAAACCTTGAAGGCACCACGGGCATTATGAGCTAAGAGCCCGCAATTGTTGTACACACCTCGGGCCAAAGGCCCTCGGTTAGTACACTAACAATCTTGGGCTCTTATTTTACTCATAATGCCCTTAGTACCTTAATAACTATTTATCCACAATCACCTTATAATTGAAGTTTTATCCACACTTATGAACCGTCTAAAGTACCACTTTATCCACTAGTGGAATATTGAAATTACTTTATTCCACTAGTGGGATAAAACCATGTCACTTACTACTGCAGTGTTGGTAGCACTGTCAAGCTATGCCAAATTCGAAATTTGTACGTTAAGTTTTGCGTCAATCTGTGTCAAATAACAAACAAAACTTAACCTATTAACCTCTCGAATTTGACATAGACTGACAATACACTTCAGTACTGCCAAACGTATAACATTTGATCTTTCGGTACTTTTCAAATTGTCACTATGACTTGTCATGGCTGTCAATACAAAACGTATGTATTTACTTCCTTTTACGATAAAGGAAGTATTGGATTCACCTCAAAAATTACAAATTGAGTTTTCAACAGATCTTCACGTTTTAGAGTCCCCTGAATTAATTAGTTTGTTCAATTAACTGAATAAAATAAATTAATTTTATCTACTCCAGTGGGATAAGTAACGCATTACGTCACTCATTTGACACTATTTCAGTTACGTAATGAAGCTCATTACACCACTCAGTTATGTAATGGTTTCATTACGCAACTGAGTTGTGTAATGACTTCATTACGTAACTGAAATAGTGTCAAATGAATGACATAATGACATTTGCCTACTAAAATAGTTTTGAAAATGACAGATCTGACATTTCTCTTAATGCACTTTTCTCAATTTTAGGCAGTCGTAGATAAAATTTTGTACAATACATGTGTGATAATGCATCATTAATAAACTTGTGTGCTTACATAACTCGTGCTACGCACTCGTTTGTAACTTACACACACGTATATTAATGATACTGTTATCCCACTTGTATAGTAAATAACTATTAAATCACTATAACATTAATTTTATCGAAAATTTCCTTATGTAACATGACAAAACTTTTGATGTGTTGTATGCAGAAAAATATGCTCTTTCAAATGGCGCTGTGAAAAATAGAGGTTGCCATTTGAAAAAAATGTCGATGACGTCATATCCGGAACAGTAATGATGTCACCAATGCGACTAGAACGTCAAAAGATGCGCATCTTAAAACAAAGGTTGACGTGTCTGAGGATTTTTCCGAAAAGATTTCCATTTTCTAGATAATGAATTTATTCCTTACTTTATGTACACACTGTATAAAATGGCTTCGAATAATGTTTATATGCCAAACGTATTGTGCAGTTTTTGTCATTACCAACCTTTGTCGAACCGTTAAATATCACGTTATAAAATACACTTTCGACCACTAATCTAGTAATCTGAGGGTAACTTTAATTCGTTGTTAAAATAAACAAAAGGATATCAAAACGGTAGTCCTTAATGACATTTTATTCATTTGTAAACACATTTTAGAGCGTTTTTGTTTATTTTAACCACGGCCAACTAAATTACTATGGCCTGCACATAGGGAACACCCCCTGTAGCCACCTATTGTGGGAATTTAAAAGCATTTGGTGTGTTTCTTAGCTCAAATGTCAAAATCTGACATTTAACTTTAAAAGGTTAGTTGCACCATGAAATCTCAGTTTATTGTTTTTGTTGAAATTTAACACAATTTCTAATAAATCAATACATAAAGTACGTTTATTTGTGGAAGTCTTAATTAGTACAGATAAAGCTAACAAGCAAAACTAGTATAGTACACGGAAGTAGTACTTTTTAGAAGAAATAATTTATAAAGTTTTCATATTCACGTAGATATATTGCCAATAGGGGTAGGAACAAAAGCCCGAAAAGTTCCCACTCAGCGCGTACCCGCAACACCCCCTTTTTTTCGAAAACTCACCCCTAGCGTGTATAGGTAGGTTACAGTTTAAAAAACCTTTTTTGTATATCATTGCTCCGATTCAAAAAATATATAGAAAATGAAACGTTTATTATTAAATTCTCCACAAAAAAGGTTACATTGTCTTTTTTGCTAATCTCCATCCAACTCTGGCAAATTGCGTTTAAAGTTAAAGGGATAGTTCTGAAAGTGCTGTGAAAAACCAATATTATCTAGGTTCTCACAGAAACTATCACAAGTAGTTAATATTTTATGAAATAAACGGTACCTAAATATAGTAGACCAGATCATTGTCGACACAACGCATACTATTATCTAGAATTTTTAACATTTTCTGGGCTTTATCGGCTTTGTTAGAACCATGGATTTTCTAATTTAAGCTCATCCTCTTAGTTGTTTTTTTCTTAGCCTGCTTTCCCTTTCCAGGTCCTTTTACAGCTAGGTCAGACACCGATGTTCTTCTCAGCAGGTACAGACATCTTCTTGCCCCTTTTTAGTGTCGTGGCGTAGGCCGTCTTCAGTTGGTCCAGATGGTTTACGATTGCATCTGTGCAGGAATTCCGTGCTTCTTGAATCCCATTTTTTGTGTTAATCTTTGATAAAACTGCTTCTAGCTCAAAAGGCAAAATTCCACAGGCTTTAAACCCAGCTTGAGCATTTGAACTTGAGTGTTGCTCGAGTCTCAAAACAGCATTTTTAAGTTTGGCAGGAAAAATTGTCTTGGGTAAAACCCCAGGGTTCTTCAATTTCCACTCCTCCATGACTTCTCTCCACTTATGTTTAAGCTGTGCAAAATAAGCTACGTCCAATGGCTGTAGCAGTTGAATTTGATGGCAATAGAATGAAACGGATATCATTATTCTCGCATATCTGGAGAACGTTTACCGTGATATGACTGCTCAAATTATCACCGATTAAGACTTTTTTGCCATCGACTTTCTTAAAATAGGATAGCATTATGGAAAAGAACCAATTTTCGAAGACATCAGAATCAAACCAGCCACTTAAAGTTCTATTGTACCTTGAACCATCGAGGCCACCTTCTTTCCAGCCCTCATACATGTGTTTTGCCTTATAGACAACATAAGGTGGTAAACGGTCAACAGTTGGGCATATCGCAAACATGACGGTTGTACTAGTCTTACTATAATCAATGGTTCTGTGAGTGTGCTTGGTACCTTTGCCTGCGACAACTTTAACGAAACCTGGTATTTAACCCCTGTTTTGCGAGAAATTGTTGGACAATCCGGCGAACTTGTATCGGCTTTAAAGGGAATCCTCATTCCGCTCATAATGTCAAGGCCTCTTCTAAATCATTTTCATTGGAATCATTAAGAACAGTTTGTCTTCCGTATTTCAGGGGATGCTTCTCATTTACATGGCTGTGTAATGTAGTATAGGGCACCTTATAAGTGTCGTATGCACGATGTATTGACATTCCATCTCTTACAGCGTGAACAGCATTCTCCAAATACAAAGGGTAGTAGGTCCTTTTGCCGTATTTGCCTAGTTTTTTTTTATATTTACGAACCACCTGGAACAAATTTGTAAAACAAAAACGTTCAGTTTCTACTTTGAAGTTTCCCATAATCCCCATATGAAACGACACTGGAAATTCCACAATTTTAATAAAATGCAACAACCATTTAATAATAAAGAGGATTAGGAGACTAAAAACAATGTTTTTGATGAGATCTACTTTGCCCCAAGAGGTGACATCAGTTCATTAAAAAATCCGAGAGGGACTCCCCTTTAAAACACAAAGATCTTGCCCGTTCATTATTCTAAGTCAGATGTTAGGTTATGGATATGCGCGGGTCAAATACACATAAATATTAACAGATTGTCTGTGAAAATAAACGAATTTTGAGGTTTCGGTAAATCTACATTTCGGAATTTTAGAATGTATAGTGTTTTATGCAAACTTACCTTGGTTTATGAAAATTAACACATGTGAGCACAACCACCATTCTGTGTTAGACTCACAAAACAATAACTAATGTTAGACTGACTTGCGCCGGCATTGCCGGCAAAACTCGCAAGCACGTTACAGGTTCGCGACTGCGCATTTTAATACAACAGGAAGTTCTGATCCACTTTGGCCCAGCAGATCAACTTAACCCCAGTTAACGGTATTGTATTCCATATGTCAAATATTTAAATTTGCCGCCATAAATAATATAAGTTTCAGTATTAATTAATAGATGTCTCTAGATGGTGTTCCCTATGTGCAGGCCATAGTATTTAATTTAGTTGGCCGTGTTTTAACAAGGAATTAAAGTTAACCTCAGATTAGTAGTCTTTATGAGACTAGCTGTTAGATAAAGTAAGCAGATTTACTAGTAAAACTAAATCAGTTGCTTAGGTATAGTTCATATATTTGACTAAAAACAAAATCATAAATATTACCCAAGCAACAGCAAGTACTGACGTAAATTCAGAATACTGCAAAAATGTGTCTTTACCGGCATTCGTCCGCAAATGGTATTTGCTTTCCCTTACTCGGGCATTTCGGGTTCAAATAGAAAAATAAATGTGTTTTAACGCTTTCAACGATATGAAAAATCTGCAATGAATGAAAAAGTTATTGCAATACATTATTCAGTATTATAATAAATAGCAATACAACAAAAAAACCTAAAAATAAGAAATTTTAAAAGTATCTAGATAACATAATACAA
>CALNHX010006891.1:0-82004 GCA_940337035.1 Agriotes lineatus
ATGCTAGCCACATACATGCTGATGCGACATACAAATTAGTGTGGCAAGGTTTTCCTGTATTATTATTAGGAACTACAGATCGAGATCGAGTGTTTCATGTTTTTGGGCTATCGGTTTGCAGCAAAGAACAAACTGAAGATTTTATATTTTTGTTTAAAACAATTAAATCTGCCGGTCAGGATATATTTCAAAAATCAATTGCCCCAAAATACCTCGTTTGTGATGCTGCTAAAAGCATCCAAAATGCCTTTATAAATGTATTTGGATCGGATGTTACTATCATAATGTGTTGGGCACATATGAAAAAATGCGTGCAAAGGAAAGCAGAACAGCTGGTGCATCCAAAGGAGAATCGAAATGAAATATTAAAAGATATTGACTTATTACAACTGAGCAAAAGTAAAGATGTTTTTAAGAAGGCGTCACATCTGTTTGTTGCAAAATGGAAGGGCCAACAAAAAAAATTTATGGAATATTTTCAACATGAATGGTTAGAAAGTAATTCAAACTGGTTTGAAGGTGTTTCAAAGTTGGTGCCGTCTACAAATAATGCTTTGGAATCTTTCAACAGAGTGATTAAAGATGAGAACACTTTGCGAGAGAGATTGCCTTTATCTCGATTCGCAGTTGTTCTCAAGGAATACATAAATACCTGGTCTCTTCAGTACACTGCAAATGCAAAGACAATACATGCAGTTCCTACGCTAAACTTAGGTTTATGGACCAAAGCTTATCAATGGGCTAGTGAAAAAAAGAAGATTGTCTCACATGTTAAATCCGAAGGATATGTTTATTTCATTCCTGCTGGCCAAAGTAATGAAGTCACAGATTTAGAGGAAACTCTAAATGCGAGTTTTTCCACTTTTGAAGAATTTAAAACTGTCGAGTTCAACATTTGGACTACTACTCTTCCGAATGATTCAACCAAATGGATTGAAGGCACTTGCAATTGCCCAGGATTTTTCAAAAAATTAATTTGTAAGCATGTAGTGGGTATTGCAATAAGGCTGAAATATGCAACCCCACCCGCTGAAGCCAAATCGGTTCCCATTGGAGCAAAAAGGCGACGTGGCCGACCATCCAAAGCAAGGCAGGCACTTCTTGTTCAATAGGGTAGGTATTGCACCTATATATGTAGTTAGTGCGTATTATTAATTATAATTACTTTCAGATTATCACCACTATCTACTTCATCATGACATAACGGCAGAGCGTTTTTTCTTTATTAAGTTGTGTTTTATTATTGTTTCATTTATATTTTTCTTTATATGTTTTTGTATTTATATGAAATAAATATGACCAACCTTTTATTATTTTACCGACGCTTTATTAATTTTATCGATTGTTTATTATTTTCACCGACTGTTTATTATTTTCACCGACCTTTAATTAATTTAACTGACTGTTTTTTATATTACTGACCGTTTATTATTTTCACCGACCATTTATTAATTAAACAGACCGTTTTTTATATTACTGACCGTTTATTATTTTCACCGACCATTTATTAATTAAACAGACCGTTTTTTATATTACTGACCGTTTATTATTTTCACCGACCATTTATTAATTTATCTGACCGTCTTTTATATTACTGACCGTTTATTATTTTCACCGACCATTTTTTATCATACTGACCATTTATTATTTTCACCGACCATTTATTATCATACTGACCAATTGAAATAAAATAGTGGAAAAGTGTACTGTCCATAAACTTGAAATACTGATCATTTAATTTGTTCCGAATTAATATTTCTATACTAAATTTTTGCCGCCCGCCATCTCCTTGGACGTGCTTTAGGTAATTTTCGTTATTTAAAATAAATTTTCAGACATTAATAGTAAAGCTAGCTAATACTAATATACTTTAATTAATTTCCTCCCGCCCAAATGTCTTGCGTCCAAGTGGCCCTGCGCCCAAGTGTCTTCGCGCCCAAACGGCCGCGCCCGAAAGGCCGCGCCAAAACGGCCGCTCCCAAATGTCAGGCTCAGATCATTTCCGTCAACATCAAATCTATGATTCAAAAGCGCTTTTGAGCCAAATCGGCACATTTCCGGAAAAATTATGCTGTTTATTGAGTATTTCGCCACCCTGCAAAATTAAAATAATTAAAAATCGAACGTTTCGAGGAACAAGCTGTCCTCGTTATCAACGAATTTACAATTAAAACTAAAAATGAACAAGGAAAACCTGGCTTTTTACTGGTGCTGAAAAGCGACCAACTTTCAATAAATTGTCAGTGTCAAGCAATAATTGTTTGACTGACTAACATATTTGAGATTCTTCTCTCCTGTACATGTTTCACATTGATGTTTCTTTGTATAAAAGCGTAGGTATCGCATCAGACATATAAAAGAAAACAACTTTCCGTTAAATTTTAATAAGTTGTAGTGGTTGGTTAAACGAAAAACATAATAAAATATATAAATTAATCCTATAATAATTTTTGAAGAAAAAAAAAGTTTTACTGCGATAGAAATTTGAAGAAGAAACATGAAACTTTTCGTGCATTTTGAAGTTTAAAAATTTTAACATTTCTTGGATACCTACGTTACAAAAAATAACTATTACATTTTTCTGAGATTTTAAAATTCCTGTTTAATCAAGCTCAAAATAACAATTTCGCTTTAACTAAAAACCCTGCTCTGGTCTAAAAACATCGTGAATGCATTCTATGTGAATTAATATATTTTGACACGTTTGTGAAGTGTGACATTATACTGCTGGATTGATAATGCTAAAGTGTCACTCCATTGCTATGGCATCTAAACACTTTATCTCCCCTCGTCAGCGGAAAATAATAGTTATTTATGGTACAAGTGTGTTATATTACAAATAATCCACGATAGAAAAGTTGAGCCATCGAGACCGCCAGGCTCTTTTCTGGAGTGCATTATTTGTAATAACACAAGCGTGTCATACACAATTTTATTCAACAACTCAATAAATTCCAAAAAAGCATACATTCTATATTGAGAGTTGTGAAAAGTGAAAGTGACAAATTAATTGAGAGTGACCTAAAGTATTTATAAGCCACGGGAGTGAGTTGCGTAGAAGTCACGTGTAGGTTATTTATTATAACCCACGGTGTCAAGGGTAACCTAGGTTAAACAAGCTAAATAACCCACGGTCGCAATGGCAATGTACGTTATGATGTAAACAAGCTAGTAATAGCCCAGTTTACTTGTTTAAAACAAACTAGTAAAACACCATATTACTATTGAGTATTGGATAGTTATTATCTCCGCTGACGAGTAAATTAGCTAAACTATATGAAAAATTAGCTAAACTATATGAAATTCATAACTTGGCGGATTTTCCTACTTCAAGCAGTTTATATATCTGATATTAAATATAATATATACCGGGCGAGCTTTAATTCAAGAGCTATTACTTAAATGAAAGTAATATTTTGCACATAGTTCAGGTTTTATCCTTGACGAAAATGTTACCCAACAGACACAGGATAAATGTTGTAAGAGACAAAAAAGGACCACTAATGTGTTGTGTTTAATGTAACTACATCGCAGATATCCAAACGGTTCCTCGACGCAGAGTGCGACAAATGGTCGAGTGTTGAAATCGCATTCATAGACGCTGAAATCCGAATCCCACCACCAGTAATGGTTTTTTTATTTGAAAATCGAACAACACTCATTAATGACCAATAGAAAAATTAGTTCACGAGCAGTAACCAAGACAACAACAAAATTTCTTGGAAATTTTTTGTAGGTATGGATTACTTCTTTTTAGGGTTTGTGTCGTTACGATTTTCTTACCGAATCTGCATTCGAGCATCAATTCATATTCGAAAATTATTTTTCGTGCATTCTAACAACGTCCTAATTTGCCCTCGCGTCCCGCTCGGGCAAATTAAGACGACGTCGTTAGAACGCGCTCAAAACAATTTCTGGAAAGAATTAGTGCTCTTATGAGATTATATGTGAAAATATATGTAATTCGCATTACCAAGTGTTTCCTGTCAATTTTTCAGTGTTATCAGTCTACCTTAAAATAATTCTTGGTTTCTTAACATTTCTTAAATAATTTGTTATCAACGTTTGAAGAAAAAATCACGATCTGCCTATTTCGATCCACTGCTGGATGTAGGCTTTTCCCATTTCATACCATTTCTATCTATTGTGAGCTTTTCTCATCCACTGGGTTCCTGCCCTTTTCCTTATGTTGTCTCTCCATCTCGTTGTTGCTCTACCTGCATTCTTGCGTGCAGGTCTAGGCCTCCACTCTAAAAGTATTTTAGTTCACCTATTGGCAGTTCTTCGGGCCACATGACCGGCCCACCGCCACGTCAATTCGGCCACCATTTCCATTACATCCGTAACTTTGGCTTGTTCTCGGATCCATTGGTTACGTTTACGTTCAGTTAATATGACTCCAAGTATCCTACGTTTGTGAGCTCGTTGTACTCTGGCTAATTTTTGAGCGTGTTTTTACGTAAAACTCCACGTCTCAGCTCCATAGGTGAGCACAGGTCGAATACATTGGTCATACAGTTTTCTTTTTAGAGTATTAGGTATTCCTGATGTAAAGGTGTTGTTTGTTTAACTTGCCAAATGCTGTCCAAGATAATTTAATTCGCTGAGAAATTTCTTCACTCATGTTCTCTTTTCCGTGGCGATTTTCTGCCCTAAGTATATATAGGATTCTACTTGTTTTAGTTCTTCAATTAACTTGTTTTAACATTTCGGGGATTATACCATCTGATCCGGCAGCTTTATTATTTTTAACCTTCCTGGGCGCATGATAGATTTCATCACTGGTTATCTTGGGGATGTCCTCGGAGCCCGCATTCTGTATTTTCTTCTTCCGCTCTTGACTTTGATGTACGTTTGAGTGTACTTTGTTTGCATAGAGGTTCGTTAGTATTTTCTACTTCTGCCACTATCTCTGTTCTGTGTGTTAGTTCTTTGCCGTTTTTATCTTTAAGTGAGATCATTTCTTTCTTTCCCAAACTAGGTTTTTTTAAAATATCTTTGCCCCCTTGTTCCTTTCAATTGTTTCCGTGATAGCTTTAGTGTTTTACTGTCTCATGTCTTTGCGTAATTCCTTTCTTATAAATCAGTGGTCGCCAACCTGTCGATCGCGAGCTACCGGTAGCTCGCGGGGGCAATTCTGGTAGCTCTCACAACGATTTTAATTTAAAAAATACAAAATCAGAGAAGCTTCCTAAAATTCCACAAAAAAATCTAATTGTCATAATATTAAACATAAACAGCGGCAACGTTGCGGCGAGCGATCTGCCGCTGACGCCATCAAGCTAGAATCGGCTAGAATCGGCTAGAACCGACCAGCCGGACCAGTGCGTTAGTGTTCGAGAACGATCTGGATTGCTTTGAACGGGATAAATACGCACGGCGCGGCGACATTGCGCTTAGTTTAAAACTGAACCAACGTCCAGCGGTTGGGTTAGTAGTGAACAACAAAAAATAATATTATGGCAAGCAGTTGTAAGAAGGTAAAGACATACCACTTTCATTCGGAATGGGAAGAACAATACTTTTTTACAGAAGTTAAAGATAAAAATGTGTGTTTGTTATGTAATACTTCGGTCTCCGTTGCTAAAAAAGGAAATATTGAGAGACATCATAAAACTGTACATTCTAATTTTGAAAAATAATTCCCACTACATTCTGCCGCCAGAAAGGAGAAACTGAAACAGTTAAAAAAGCAGTTAATTGGACAACAATCAATATTTTTAAGAACAATCGACAAAAATAAGGCTGCAACTGAAGCATCGTACCGTGTGTCCCAGATAATTGCACAAAAAAAGAAACCTTATGAAGACGGGGAAATGATAAAACAGGCGTGTTTAGAAGCTGCTGACTCGTTATTTGCCAACTTTAGAAACAAAGACGAGATAGTTTCAGCTATAAAATCTATGCAACTTTCTGCTAATACAGTGATGAGACGTGTAGAAGTAATGAGCAATGATATTTTTTTACAGTTAAGAACTGACTTAGATAACTGTGTTTATTTTTCACTTCAACTGGATGAATCAACAGATGTCGTTGACACTGTCCAGATGGCCGTGTTCGTCAGGATGGTTTTTAGTGATTTTACGATTAAAGAAGATCTTTTGAAGTTTATTCCACTGAAAGGACACACTACTGGACAGGAGTTGTTTTCTCATTTAAAAAATATTATTTCTTCCGAGAAAATTCCAATATCGAAAATGGTAGGCTTGACAACCGATGGCGCTCCAGCTATGGTGGGTTTTGATAAGGGTCTGGTGGCGTTATGTCGTAAAGATGAAACTTTTCCGCAATTTCTCTCTTACCACTGCATTATCCATCAGGAAGCATTATGTGGAAATTTCCTGAAACTAAACAACGTTATGAAACTGGTGGTAAAAATTGTGAACAAGATTAGAGCTCAAGCGTTACAAAGAAGATTATTCAAAACCTTGGCCGATGAAGTTGACTGTCAATACGGGGACCTACTCCTTCACTCTGAAGTCCGATGGTTAAGTAGAGGACGGGTGCTGAAACGTTTTAATGATGTCCTATCTGGCATAGTTAAATTTTTCAAAAAACGCGATGAACCGACTCCGGAACTAGAAAATTCAATCTGGCTTAGAGATTTTGGTTTTCTCGTGGACATTACCGAGAAATTAAACGAACTTAATTTGCAGCTTCAGGTGAGAGACAAAGAACTAGCAGAAATGATTTCTGATATAAAAGCATTTATCAAAAAGCTGGAGTTTTGGGAACAAAACCTAATTAACAGCGATGCCAAGCATTTTCCTATTCTTTCAGAAAAAATATCTCAAAATCCATTAGAACCCTATGACAGCAAATATCATGTAGAAATAGTTTCTACCCTGAAGAATAACTTCAAAAATCGTTTTAAGGATTTCAACGAAATGGCTTTAGTAGCGCAGTTTGTTGTTTCACCCTTTATGGAAATTGATATCCAACAGTTTGCAACTTGTGTTATGCAGAACTTTGGCGAAGACATCGCTGCAACAGAAATGGAAGTAATTGATTTTCAAAATGATTTAGCCTTAAAATCGTTAGTCTCAAGTACCAAATGTATCTGGCCTATTGTAAGTAAAGACAAATATTCAGTTCTATGCCGTGTTGCCTTGAAAGTGAAAGCATTATTCAGTTCAACCTATTTGTGTGAATCTTCTTTTTCCAATATGAAGTTTATTAAGAACAAATATCGCAATCGACTTACAGATGAACATTTGGATAATTGTATTCGAATGGCTGTATGAAATTATACTGCAAACATTAAAAAAATTATCGATGAGTCTGAGTGTCAGCCTTCTCATTGAACGTGCTTTTTTATTTTTCAATGTTTATGTTCATGATAGTGCGTTACTTTTTTGTTGTTATTATTAACTATTTTTAAATCTTACGTGACATGCCGTTGTGGCTGGATAAAAGTTTGTGTTTATTTTTCAAACAACTTCGTTTGGTAGGTAGGAATGTAGTTATTATTAGTACCTATGTATTATGTATTACCAGTTAAATAAATAGTAAAATAAATACATATAATGATAAATTAACTGTGGATTATTTCATTTACGTTGCGTTACGTGGCTTCCGTGTGGGTAGCTCGCTGTTTATTCCAAAATTAACAAGTAGCTCAACACATTGAAGAGGTTGGCGACCACTGTTATAAATTTATTAAGTTTCTACCATTCTAGAAGATTGTTGTCCTTGTCTACTTTTAGCTTTCTTCTTTTTCCAAACAACAATTTAGTATTGTCACTGATATTCTTTGTTATAATTTCAGGTATTTCGTTGGTGGTTTCTTTAAGAATCCTCGTTAGTACGTTTACTTTACAAGAAATTGTATTTTTGGTGTGTTTCTCGTCTAGTTTTTTTATTTAGTTTTTTCATATTCTTCTTTGTTTTGAATGTTTTTGATTGCTTCAATTTTATTATGGGTTCTTGTTCTTGGTTCTTGTTGTTTATGTTTATTAGTATTTTGATTCTTATCATTCTGTGATCACTTCCAGAGCGATCTGAAAGTATATAATCAACAGTAATATCCCAAGTGCATTAAAATAGCCGATTAAATTTTGACGTTTTCTGTCAGAATGTTTTGCTAAGAAATTTGTGAAGTAAATTTGCCGCTCAACAAGAATCCCGAGTGCGCAGCACGAGGGATTTTGAAGCGGAAAATTTACGAGATATATTTCTTCAGAGCAAAACATTCTGACAGAAAATCGCCAAAATTTATTCAGGCTAGTTTACATGCACGCGGGATGTTCGGAGTGATTATTTCCTGAATAAATATATAAAATTCAGTTAGTGAAGCACCTTTAATAATCATGTTAAAATTATGCACAAACGATTAAATTTTGACATAAATTTAACCGCGGTTAAATTTTGACGTTTGAATTTTAGTCGTTATTAAACTGACAGAAACCATGGTGATTACGCATTATTATGGATATGAAGGAAATAATCAATCTTATTTTTCTATCTGAAATCAAGGCTTCTCCACGTCCATTTTTGGCTTGTTTGTTTTTTGACGAAAGTATTCATTGCATAGATCTTATTCATTTCTAGCACGTTTACTAGTATATCTCCCCTTTGGTTCCTTTCTCCAAATCTTTGCGCTTGCCTACTTTGGCGTTGAAGTCGTTTATTATCATTGTGTAGCTGAAATAGTTTTCAAGTAGGGTTTCTAGTAGCTGTTCGTAGAATTCTTCGAATTCTTCGAGCGGAATATACTATAAAACCTGAGAAATATATAAACTTAAACCTAAAGATTAATAATCATGATCATGATTGTGTAAATTTTCCAAAAAGTAACAATATTAAAACAGCCTGTTTATCATTCAAACATTCAGTTTATCGATGACCTATATAGAAAAACAAATTTGGCGTTTTCTTTACTAAAAATACAAGAATATCTTAGATTTTACAAATAGATTTTTTTTGATGAAATTGCTTATGTACCATCTACTCAAAACTGAAATACAGAGTATTAAGTAAATTAAGCTTAATGTAGGGAACCATCTATTGATGGTTCCGCGGAATTTATCTGATCCGGTCTTATAAACATTTTCCCTTTAGCCTTCTTTGTATTGTAAGTTGGTTTGATAGTTCGTCTATTAGTTGGTTGCTGTGTTCTCTATTGCGTTCTGTATACTTGATGCCATGCTTTTTTAAAACATCAGTTACAAATGGTATCTTCAGGTCGTTATGAATCAAATGATGTACTCCTTATTAGGAAAAACATAGCAGCTGTTACTAGAAGATAAAGTGATCATATAATTAGAAAATTACACTATAACCAGTATGGACATACGTGATAAAGTTATGGGGATGTAGTAAACCATGAAGTACAAAATATTACAAGCAGGACAATCTAAAATAATCCGCATGACAACAAATTCTTCTTGATATCTCTACAAATACATAATAGATTAATTTTGTGTAAAAGTCATATTTACGCAATTTCAGTGTCTTACAACTAAAAATTATACAACAGTCACAACCGCAACAAATCTGCAATATTGCGGTATTTTATGCATTAAGAAGGCTCTTTAGTAATTATGGTATAGTATGATTAAAAATTATTTTCATCTAGTGTAGCTATGGAATAGTTTCTTATGAATGCCACAATGTTATAGTTATAGTTATAGTTGCATTGATAAATTAGGAAATATTCAAAAGTCATACTAGATGAAAATAATTTTTGATCATACTATATGTTTCTCAAATGATTACGATTAGAAATAATCGTACACGTAAATAAGCGTACACCGAATTGCTTAAAAAGTAGGAGTGTAAAATATATATCAGTCGCAATAAATTCATTTAAAAGTAGGCTTTCCTTTAATTTATTTGATTACTCAATGACGCTGTTTAAGTTATGTTATCTTCATCTGTGTTGCTATAGACTATCAACCAAATTAATTTTAGTTTCGTTAAGAGCTTCATATATTATCGCACTCAGTGGGGTAATGAATATTACCACACTCTTTTTATAAAAAAAATACATTAAACCAGAATTTATTGATGAAAATAAAATATTGAACAATACACGCTCACCACCTTGTTTTGGCAATCAGACTCGTATCGTTAAGATGCTCATAATCAAACTTGTATCGTTATAGATATTTACCGGTTTCAGGATCTTAAGCCTTTGTTTACATATACAAAAGTGGGCTGGTAACTAGGTCATAACTTATCTGTAGGGTAATGGAATATTACCCTACATGGCAACCATAACCATATAGCAACCGATAAACTATTGAACATATCACGGATGTTATGAATCATAACAGCCTCAGATGTTTTAAAATCCTCGCTCTAGGAGCTCGGATTTCAAAACATCTGCGGCAGTTATGATACTCATAACATTCCTAGATATGTTAATAGCTATAACGATACAAGTTTGATTATGAGCATCTTAACCAAACAAGTCTGATTGCCAAAACGATAAGCCATAAGCAAACGTGTATTGTTCAATATTTTATCTTCATCAATAAACTCTGGTTCGATATATTTTTTATATAAAAATCTGGTGTGATACACGTACACAACTTCCTTTTACAGTGATCTTATAATTAGCCAAAAATTTGATTTTAAATTTTTAAGCATTTGTAAACAATTTTCAAAAATTAAAAATTTTTCAAAAACGGTACAAAATAGATTGTTAGTTTAAGAGACAATTTTCTCTAGAATTTTAAGCTGAATTCAAAAATGTAATAATATACCGGGTGTTCTATTTTAAATAGGAGTTAATAAAAAAATAGAAAAAAAAAACAAAAGAAACCCATTTTAGAAGTATTCAACTGGAAAATCACCTATCTCACATCAATACACATTAAAAATGTAAGAAAAATGTAAGGTTTAAAAAAATAATTAGAGCCGTTTTTGAAAAAGTCGAAAAAAACTGAAATATCACAAGAGTAAACACCTACTTCCGGTTTTGCGATTTTCTTCAAAAGCTTGCTGTCGGATTTACATAGTACACAAAACTTATATATGAAGTTTCTACGCCATACCTCTTTCTGTTTTTGAGATATTCTGTTCACAGACAGACACACAGACACATAGACAGACCAATGAAAAAAAATATGTTTAGTGGGATCAGGGGACTTTAAAACGTGAAGATCTGTTGAAAACTCAATTTCGAATTTTTGGGGTGAATCCAATACTTCCTTTATTGTAAAAGGAAGTAAAAAGAGTGCGGTAAAGCTCTTAACAATATTAAAATTAATTTGGTTAAGAGCCTATAACAACACCGATGAAGATAAATATCTATTAGGCGTTTAGAAAATATCTAGTAATTATTAAATATCAAGAAGAATATTAGGGATTTAAAATGCACATTAAAGAATTAATTCAAGGTATATTTTGTCGAGATTGAGAATATACACGTTATAGATATTAACGATACAAGTTTGATTATGAGCATCTTAACGAAACGAGTTTGATTGCCAAAACGAGGCGGTGAGCCGAGTTTTGCGGCAATCAAACGAGTTTCGTTGTGTGCCATAAGCAAACGTGTATTGTTCAATATTTTAACTTCATCAATAAACTCTGGTTCACTGTATAAAAAGAGTGCGGTAATATCTGTCCATTACCGCACTGAGTGCGATAATATCCATTACCGCACTGAGTGCGGTAATGGATATTAATTTGGTTAAGACGCTATAACAACACGGATGAAGATAAAACATATTACATTATAAACATATATTTCTTTAAATATTGACGAATGCTTACCAAAACAGTTCAATGCTGTTGTAAAATATTGCATTAAACTTTGCTGTTATATTGCTTATACGGCTGCCGTATATTATAAAATATTTCAATAACAACCTATTAGGTTACCCCAACTGTGATCCATTAAAATTAGAACGGGCTAATGTTTAAAAGTTAAAGTTATATAACTGATACTGTTGAATTTAAGGTTTTTTTATGAAAACACTTTTATTTTAGTTAAAAATAATAAAGCCTTTTAGTGCAGTTTTTAAGTCATTGCTGTTTTACGCTATAAAAATAGTGTGGATAATTGGTTATAGTATTATATCGTTATTTTTATAATCACCAAGTAATTGAGAAGGCTTTCATTAATTTGTAATTGTAATAGTGCATGCCACTTTACGTTTCTTGTGAGAGCGAATTGTTACTTTATGTTAATTTTTATGGACGTTGTAATTACAGCAAATTATCAAAATATATATTTAGCTACGCTATTTTTCTGTAGCTGAACCATAAATTTTCATCCTTTTGCTTTGATTATCCAGTTGTTATCAATAAAAATATTCCTGATTAAGAATATCGACGTTGGCTGCTGTTTAATTTATAAGGTATTACTGTTATTTACATTAACTTATTTGCTGATGCATTTAGTTATTAGCTAAATGTACCCATAATGGAATTTAACAACAAATAGCAAATTATTTTGAAAATTAAATTAAAAATATACTTTTTAAACTAGTTTGCACAAATGTCTTATAAAATATTCAGTTGCATGAAAAAATTGAAAATGATCTTATTTCGTAGTGCTCGTTATTAATGATTATCAAATGATATCAAACCATTAATAATAACTTGATCTATTTATTGTACATGCTTTTTAAGAGGTTATTGGTAGTACCTACATACATGCACTTAATTATCCACGAAAATATCGGGTGCATTTAGATTTAAGTTATATTTTCTATTTTCAGAAGTGTACTTGATTCACAACCCTACTGTAATGTAGTTATTCAACGTCTTTGGAATGACAACACTTTTTGTTTGACAGTATTACATTTTATAAACATTAGTTTATTGGCGGATTGATGCATTTACAATTGATGTGCATTGCTGTTTCTGTATCATCGTCATTTATCACAAGATTAAATGTAAAACGTATCGTAGAATACCTTATTGATTGAAAAAAGCAATTATTTGTTTTTTATGTTTGTTAGACATTTTCGCTGTCCCTTGGAATATAAAGTTACATATAACAATAAATTCAAGTTTTGTTAGAAACAAATCAAAAAATGTTAGACAGTTTTTACCTTTTTGCATCTCACTTGGCATTATAATTATTATTGTATACGTTTTAAGTCCATATATTTATGTGTTTTCGTGATTATTGAAATGTAAAATTTCGAAACGCTGAATAAATCGACACATCGCGCAGTAAGGTTTGAATTTTATTCGTTTGCTGTAATTATCTTGCTTGACAAATTGACCTCAACAGTATCTTTATTTTTCCTAAATCTCGTTCCATTGCTACTATTGAGAATATGTAATTGGTTTTGAACTGTTAATTTGTGATCTTTGAGAAAAAGGCGACACTTTTTTATTTTCTCTGAATTCTTGAAAAGTTTTGGTAGATATTGAAACCTATAAAATATACCAACAAAAAGATATATATGATAAAACTATAATTTACTATGAAACTATTACAGAACCGCAAGAATGAAAGAAGAAGGCTGGTCCAAAGAACCAGACGATGGATCGGAAGCAGATATCGGCCGTGAACTATCAGATGCTTTATCAGCAGCAAGAGCTTGGATGGAAATCATACCAGAGCAGAACAACGGACATCCTGGAACCTTACAAGTCGGGGAACCTACACTGCTAATGGTTAAATCTACTTTGCCTGGTTAGTACTGTAGTGATCTACATATATACGTAACCTAGATAGATACATATCATTGGGTTACAAGAATTATTATTATAAATATAAAATGTAACGGGTGTTTCAATAAGAACGCAATTTTTAAACTTCACACCATTTTTTTCTGTAAAAGTTGTAACCCTAAATATTTGACATATGTCATCTATGATTGTTCCGATTTATAGTTAATGGAGCGCTACACGAAAGAACAACGCCTTATTATTGTGAAAACCGATCACAAAAATGGGGAAAGTTACGCTGAAACCCTTGGCAAAGTTCGTGGAATTTTCAGTCGTGAAAGTGCACCAAATCTGTCCACTGTTTAATAAAGGTTGATTAAGTAATTGGAGAAAATTGGATCAATTATGGACAGTAAATCTCCTGTGCGTTGTCGTTCCGGTCGGTCTGTTGAAAACACTGCAACTGTGACTGTGAGTGTCGCTGAAACTGCGAACGTCATTATACGTGATAACGGAGTTCTCGTGGCCGCAAGTGGAAGTTATGGACCTGGAAGACATGTAGTTTCAGCAGGACGGCGCAACCTGCCACACTGCCCGTGATATAATTGATTTATTGGGAAACCGACTTTTTGACCGCATTGTCTCCTGAAACGCCAAGGGCCACCGAGATCGCTCGATTTGACGCCGTGCG
Source organism: Agriotes lineatus (assembly GCA_940337035.1). Taxonomy (NCBI): domain Eukaryota; kingdom Metazoa; phylum Arthropoda; class Insecta; order Coleoptera; family Elateridae; genus Agriotes; species Agriotes lineatus. The sequence continues at coordinate 14,270 of CALNHX010006891.1, forward strand.
ACTTCTTTTTTTGGGTTTTTTTGAAATTTGAGGTGTATGCGAATAACACTCGAACATCTCCTTAGCTCAATGCCAATATCTAACGCGTAATTACTGAGATAGAGCCGCAACTCTAGAAAACGTCATATAAATTTTATCAAAAGAACAAGCATCTGTCTCCAAAGTCGCGAGGACCATTTGAAGGATATTTTATTCCATAATTAAAAAAACTTGCATTTTATTTTAAAATAAAAAATTGCGGTCTTGAAACACCCTTTAGAATTGCTTTCTAGTTACAAGATACGAATTCGCATAACCAATTTCTGTCTTTAACTAATTGCTACCACAGAGGTTTTATTAACTGTAATTCTGTTTCAGCCGGAATAGGTTGGAAGGTAGTAGATTGTACAGCTCACGATGGTCTGGGGGACTCTTCTCAAAAACTCCTGGATGAGCATGGGTGCCCCATTGATGAACTGCTTTTACCAGCGCCGTTGGTCGGCCCTCCACGTCCCATAGCGCTGATGAGGCACCAAGAAGCTGTTTCCCGTTTTGCCGCATTTAAATTTCCAGACCGTGACCGTTTACACTTATCCTGCGGTCTGCAGCTTTGCAGAGGAGTTTGCCAAAAGGTAAGTATCTGGTTGCCTTTAGTAGCGCCGAGAGTTGTATTTAAATGGAGCTATTTGCAGGTCGTCTGTGCAAATTCGAACTCGAGTAGCATAGATTGGAACGACAACAGATTAGGTAGAACTTTGTCAAAAGGTCAGCAAGGGGAGGTGCTGGATCGGTTTGAAGTATTTAATAGCGTGGAAGTTATTGCACCGGGGATAGAATTAGATGAACCTAGAAGTGGTAATCGTGATAAAGTCGATGGTAAGTTTGAGATTCCGGTTATGGTCGGCTCTTCTGTATATACATTATACTTCCACAAAATACTATGTTTCTTATACGAGATATGTATAGTTGTATATAAAAATATAGAATTGCACTCGATTTCTTCTTTCTTTTTGCACCTCTCTGTGGTTCCTTGGCTCTCCTTTCTTCCTGCCTGTTATATGGTGTTGAAAATATATATTTGTCAATGCTAACAGCATTCGCACAAATAAGCTGGTCTTTGATCAACTTATTTTACCAAATACGTCATCAAAATTGAGATAAAATACATATAAAGTATTTTCAAAAAGTTATTAACTGCCACAGATTATAGAGTGATTAGGCATCATACTCCTCTTTGCGATAACACTACAAATACAAGAAATCTGTTAAATATCACTAAAAAGCAAACTGTTTTTTTTGAAAATATATATACAGTTTCATTGCTCTTTGACAAAAAACTACTTGCTCTTCATAAGTTTGCAAGCAACATCGATTTTCATCTATTTTGTAATTTATCTAAATTAAGATGATATTTTTTGTCATTATTTTATACAAAAAAAGTATTGGGGATACTATAAATTATTATTATAGAAACGCTCATACAGACAGACCCCAAACTATTATTTTTAATGTGGAATTCCTATTTTAGATGATACCGTTCACTTTTATCGACACTTTCTTATTTACTAACTTAGATCCGCCTTGGTTACGTTCTCTTTACGATGAGTAAGATTTTGGAAACAAGGCGCATGACCTCTACCGAAACTACTTATATTATACAAAGTCGGATTAATGTTGAAAACTACTTACAATTTTTTTAAGAAACTGCCTATTCTATTGGAAGACATATCGTTAGGGCTGCAAAAAAACTACTCTAAATAACTAGTTTTCTTTCATTATCTGAGTAACCCTTGAGAATCGAACATGGGTATATTACTCCAAATTGCAGGATTAATCAACTTCTAAAGATATGTCCGCACTCTTTAAATCACCCTATAAATAACTGGGTCCGTTTCTGTGTGAATATAGCGTTTCATGTTTTTTTTTAGTTTGTGGATTAGTTTGTGTTGCTAGAATCAAAACTCAATAACATAACCTCTAATAAGTTCTAGATTTAATAATTAGGAAAACTGGTACACATTTCAATTTGAACAAATTAAAAGAGCGCTACAAACCATTTTTTCTAACTTGTTCCACTTTTCATATCAATTTAAATCAAGTGACACTAAATGTCAAAACATAACCAAGCTGAGCATTACTCGTTCCTATGTACTAAATCACAATAAGCAGCTCCAGTTGATGTTATGCGTTTGGCAGTACTGAAGAGTGTTGTTGGTGACACTGTAAGTCTACGTCAAATTCGAGGTTACAGGTTAGGTTTTGCGTTAATCTGTGTCAAAACTGACGCAAAACCTAACCTGCTAACCTTGAATTTGACATAGACGTACAGTGTCACCAACAATACACTTCAGTATTGCCAAACGTAAAACGAATCGCCGTTGCTTTGCAGAAAATGGTTGCTAATGAGAAAAGTGCCATATTTATTAACGATTTTGAATGTAGAAACGTAGTACACTACCAAATGAAATGCGATAAATAACTATTTTTTAATTTGTTAGGAAAAGTTTGACTTTTTCAAATCAATTTGCATCAATTTTAGTTAGGAAATGGCATGTATTTCCACACTTCATCAAAAACAGAAAAAGAGACTCGGTTCATCCAGCACTCGAAGAACTCGTACTGAAATGATCTTTATTTCCACACTTGGTAGACAAATAATTCTATATTTTAAAAAAGCAAACGTTAATCTTACAAAGTAAATTATGTCGAAGAACCGCTATCTAAAATAAATGTGACTGGCTTGTATAGAATGTACAGTATGACTGAATACTTTAGTTCTTTAGATTTAGAGTCTAGAGGACTGTTAAATTGTTTGTATTCGTTCAAATGACATTACTATACTTCGTTTAACGAATATATGCAGAATTTGAAGTACTGGGATGGGCCTAGATTGCAGAAACCTATTTTACATGTTACAAATTAAGAAACTCTAAAGAATTTAAAAATGTCGTGCTCAATTGTTGGAGGGGCTTCTACTGAATCGGCTGATTAAACGTAGTAAAATTCCACAGCTCTCCAGAGGACAAAAGTATTCGATCATATGGTATTTATATGAATGAAATGTGTTGCTCTTCTTCTTAGTCCATTTCATCTTGTCAAATGCGTGATGATGCATTTTCCGATTTATAATTGTGAGGTTGGTGCTTTTCTTGTCACATTATACCACTTTTCCTGTTGTCTGTTGTTCTGATGGTCCCCTAAATCTGTATTCCACATAGCGTCGTAGCGTCTATCAACCTCCGCGATCTGTTATAAAAGAAACATAACTGGAGAACGATAAGCGTAAATGCGAGGCGTACCTTCGCGGCTTAAAAAGACTAAGAGGCGGGTTGCGCCCGGACTGCTGCCTAGGTTGAAATCGCTCTCGCAGGCGCTGAAATCACGCTGTGTTCGAATACCACCGCCTAGAATGGGTTATTTATATGCAAATTGATATATTCGCATTACAAAGTGTTTCCTTTTATTGTTTCAGTCTCGAAGAGAGGCCATATTGCTTCGTATTTTACTGTTCATTTAAGCACTGATACCTGCTGACAGTCGACGTAGGTACATTTGCGGAAAAATGGTAACACCAACGCTAATCTAGTGGTCGTTTTTTTTATTGCTTTTGCTATTGTAATTATGTCCTTCGTGTCATACTGACTTACCAAATGTCACATTGACAGTTAATTATTACAATAAAACCGGGAGTGATGACACAAAAAAGATGTACCTATTTACAAAATTTGAAAACTACAGTTTCCATTTTTACTTCCCTCGTCTAAAAGGCGAAGGAAGTATTGTAATAGCGAAAAAATCACTTTCCGAGATTCTTTACATCTTCAAGTTTCAAGGTCCCTAGATGACGAAAAACAGGTTTTCTCAATTCTGTCTGTCTGTCTGTCTGTTTGTCTGCCTGCCTGCCTGTCTGCCTGTCTGTCTGTCTATTTGCCTGTTGGCGGTATAAATCTAAACTATTTGTTGAAGGAAGACGACATTTTGCATGCAGATTATACCGAGTGTTTCAATTAAGGTGCGAACATATATTTTGCATATTTATTACAATTTTTACGCTATTTCTATCTTAAACTAGCAACAAATTCAAGTAATGTAGTATTAAATTATGAGGATTTTTTTTCTTTCGATTGATATGACTATCAATTCTATGAATTCAAGCGACAAGCAGGAATTTGCATATATAAGATTTCCCATGGTATTTCCCTATGTTCGCGCCTTAATTAAAACACTTGGCATAGGTCGTTTATTTTTTAAAGAACCACCACCTGTTGCTTAATGTTGGCCAACGGAAAAATCACTAGTTATAGTTACTTTAGTGATTTACAAATGGCAATTCTGCAAGTGAGCTGTCACCTTAATTTCATGCGTCAAACCGTCAAACAACGCAAGCGCAACTCAGATAAAGTTGAATTTTCAAATTTTTGTATTATGCCTCTGAAAGGAAGGAATTTACTCGACAAGAAATTGAAAACCACCTTATTCCAATGTTCCCTCGAACTGAAAAACCTAGTCCTTTCTTTGAGTAGCCGACAGCTAGAAGAGAAACTTTCAAATATCTTTGCTGTGATTTCTTTGGGTAAAATTAACTTCAAAATTTTAAACACTAACCTATTGTAGGTGTCTATATGTACTGTCCGCCGTATATTACACTCTTTTAATGCCGGCCGGGAAGTACAAACTTCCAAAACTTACGGTCGCCGTAAAAATCTCCATTTTTTGATGACCATTTCTTTAAAAAAACATGATATCCCACAGAATCTGTAACACCCCTTTGCATTACACATTACACCATCCGGTAAATCCGTACCGTAAATCTAATTTTAAATAATTCAAATGCTCAAACTTCCGCCAGGCCAAATGTCAGTTTACAATTTACAATTAACAACCTAACCTCAATTTTGAGTCCTCGTTGTGGAAATACCCTAGCCATGTTGCCACGTACTCCTTTCAAAGAACATGCGACGTTGGTGGATCTTTAAATAAAAAACGGCCTATATGTCTACCTAGCATAAACCCGAGAAAATTTTGGAGAAATATATACAGGGTAAGCACCTTAAAAATAAAATATTGTTTATTTTTGTTTTAACTAAAGAAAGAGATAAAGTAATAATTTTCCCATAGCTCAGGCTTTATCATTGGAGAAATTGAGACCTAACAGATACAGGGTAAACATCACAAATGGGACAGTATAGTATGGTGTCTTTATAACGCAGCAGAAACTCGTACAATTCCAGCACAGTCGTGGCTCAGTTGTCCAAGCGGCCGCAAGCGGCGGTCTAAAGCATCGGACTATAGAGTCCCTGTATATACAAGAGTTGGGGCATGTAGGGTGACTTCTTTTGGATCCACAAATCATGGAGTACCTGATTTTTGCCGATTTTAAACTTTATGTAGACTTCTTTCAAATAAAACAAAGGAAATATATCTTTGCTACATCACATGGTCTTTGATTTGTGGATCCAATGGTTCAATTCTTAGTACATATAGGAACTCTAGCGGACTAGAGCGGTGAACTAGAAACTAGGTTCGAAATATTAATCATTCACCTGGGAGCGCGGAGTTCGAATCCCAGCAAACTATTTTTTTTTAATTTGCTTTTTGATGTGATTCGCGCGAGGAAACTATCGTGTAAAGCCCTCTACAGATTTTTTTATCCGCAATTGTACCTGCTGACTCGACCGTCTGTCGTACGACTCGTATTCCAGCATCATTAATCGATGTTATGTCAATCTTAGAGCCGAACTCCAAGGTACAATTGAATGCAAGGCGGTCTATATTGTTCCAGGCCATGACACTGGCTCTGTTGCCAGATTGTGTGCTAGGCCATTCCAAGACACACTAAGTTTTGTTTGTTTGAAATATATTTGACATTAAAAACCATTTTGACAAGGCAGTTCATGAAAGTTCCAAAAATGCCTTTGACGTGTTACTACATACCAAGCTGCAAGTCAACTTACGCTTCATCAGTTGCTCTATATGTTAGCATGTTCAAGTTTCCATCTAATGGAACGGTGGCACAAAATGGAAAGACATTTTGCATTTAGAGAACTGGCAGATTGGAAAGGCTAGTGTTGTGTGTGAAAAGCACTTTAAAATACCAGATATAAAAGGTAACATGAAGAGACTTGTTCTGATTGCAATATCACTAGCTTCCAGACAAGTTATTTTGAAAAAAAATTTGTTTTAAATGAAGTCAAAATTAGTAACGGTTTAAGCTAGATTTATAGATTGACGTTCTGTTTACACAACGTTACCGTCCCTGCTCTGTTCACGTTTGGAGAAAGACCTTCAATTTATAAATTAACGTTCCGCAATCCTTTGCTACGCGTCGCACATGCGTAGTACCAATGCATTTTTGAGGTTATTATAAGTGTAGTCACGTTATAAGTGTAAAAGTGAGGTTTTCTATAATTATTTTGAGATCATCATGAATGGGAATCATATAAACAAGTGTTTAGGAGGTATAGCTCTTGTGTGTTTAACAGCTGCGGCAATGTTGTTAACAAAAGTCAGTGGCATTGCGTCAGCGATCTGTTTTACCGACACAGAGCACTACGTTGATTGGCTACCGCTAATCCCGCTTCCGCAACGTTGACGCAGAACATGAAACATGACCATGTTTTGCGCGAGAGGGGACGTAAACGGGAACGTTGCGTAAAATTATAAATGCGACAATGAAAATGGATTTGGTCATTTTGTGCGGTAGCGAAAACGGTAACGTTGCGTAAACAGAACGTCAATCTATAAATCTAGCTTTACTTCCAATGGAAAATTAGGTACCTACCAATTAGAAATTGCTTTTAAATTGAATATTACGGTGAAGTGACGCACTGCGATGTAAATACCAGTGATTTTATAGATATTTTTTTCAACTGGCATGCATCACAATGACAGGGATAGTGCACTGACAGATTGTTCATTTAGTGTCCTAAACTAGTAATTTTTTGTTAAAGGTTGGCAAAGCCACGTTGCCAGATTGTGGTAAGCCATTCCAAAGGTCACTTATAGGCCCAATGTCATGGCCTGGAACAATATAGACCGCCTTGTTGAATGTCAATATGAGCTGATGCAAATCATGTGATTTACAGCGCTCCACTTGTACATCTGGAAGTATTTTCTTAACTTTTCACTCAAAAATTATTCAGCAGGTCAAAGGTCAAAAGCAGTTTAATTTCACAACTAAAATGGGATACTATGTGGATCGTATATCTTTGTTTAGAACGGATTCGAGAAAGGAGAGATGGAAAGCGGAAGAAGGGCCAGGAAGAATGAAAAATACTGCCCTATTATCTTCTTCAAATATAGTACTCTGTTGACGTAAAGATAAATCCATTGACTTCACAGAAAATAATTTCCAGTTCTCATTATTCGCCGTAAGGGGTCTTAACACATACCGAGTGTTTGGTATTACCTCTGAACATAGGCAATTTACATGGTTTATCACGGTTATGCATATTCCTGCTCACAATTTTTATAGCAAAAAAGAGTAGTGGCATCAAATTAAAGAGAATAATTTCCGCGTCGTTTGGTATTAAAAACTTATTGAACAATGTTAAATGTGCATAAAAATATTAATTTTAAAATTTAGATATTCCCCTCACTTATATTTGGTTATGTTCAGAGGTATGACCAACCACCCGGTAGAATTTGAGTATAATTATAGCACCTCGAAACTATCCAAATGGAAAATATACGGAAAATATGAACGTACATTTCCTGGCTAATCAGTATTTTGAGCAAATATTAATGAAATATTTTATTGATTTAGATTTAGTTTTTCCATTTCAATACGTTTTGCTTCTTAATGTTCGGTTTTAGAGATTTCTTTAACTCCTTTTAATAGCTAGGAGGGCGATGTATAATACCAATTCTCATATCTGTAGTCGAATGAAATCTTTATAAAATTATTCAATTATTAACATAACCATGTTTTATTTTGGTTTTTGCGTCTGTCTAGTAAGTATTTCTAAAACAAATTTTAACCTCGCACAGGTTGATCTAAAATTTATTAGGTATTTACTCCATTTTTCAATACTAAAATTTGAAGAGAACGTGGGTAGTTAGGTAAAGGCACGACCCATAATTCAATAACCATATGAATTGATTCACAGGAAGTCTTTAAGAGGTTTTATCTATCTATCTATACATATATAAAGGAAAGTCACAACTCTGACTAATCAACGCAGAGCCGAAACCACTGGCACTAAAAACTTGAAATTTGGGTGGAAGGTTCGGTTTGTTACGTAAGGTAGTGCTAAGAAGGGATTTTTTGAAATACAACCCCTAAGGGGGTGAAAAGGGGTAAAATGTGTTTTCACGAATTCCTCAATATCTCTTACACCCGATAAGATATCGACTTGGTGTTTACTACCAAATATTATCAATGTAAATACCTAGAAACGTATTTTAGGATTTTGCCCTAATCAACCCCTAAAGGTGCAAATGTGGATTGGGGGTGAATTAAAGAACCCTAAGTATTTCCTATGTTTATTGAGTTAGAACATTCTTCTTGGGCACATAGATTGATTTTTAAAATATTTAGAAAGGGGTGTAAGAGAATTTGAAAATGTTAACCCTAAAGGGGTAAAAGGAGGAAAAACTGAAAAGGTGTGGGAGGGTTAAATTTATTAATTTTTTTCGCCGTGAGTTCCATTTCACAATAAAATGGGTTAAAAGGGATATTTTGAAATTCCTCCCCTACGGGGGTGAAAAGGGGTAAAATGTGTTTTCACGAGTTCCTCAATATCTCTTACACCCGATGAGATAGCGATTTAGTGTTTACTTGCAAATATTATCAATGCAAATACCTAGACACTTATTTTAGTATTTTGCCCTAATCAACCCCTAAAGGTGCAAATCTGGATTGGGGGTGAATTAAAGAACCGTAAGTATTTCCTATGTTTATTGAGTTAGAATATTCTTTTTTGGCATACAGATGGATTTTTAAAATATTTAGAAAGGGGCGTAAGGGACTTTGAAAATGTTAACCTTAAAGGGGTAAAAGGAGGATAAACTGAAAAGTGGTGGGGGGTGGGGGGTTAAATTTATTAATTTTTTTCGCTGTGAGTTCCATTTTATAATAAAATGGGTTAAAAGCGATTTGTTGAAAGTCCTCCCCTACGGGGGTGAAAAGGGGTAAAATGTGTTTTTACGAGTTCCTCAATATCTGTTAGACCCGATGAGATAGCGACTTGGTGTCTACTTGCAAAGATTATCAATGCAAATACCTAAAAACGTATTTTACGATTTTGTCTTAATCAACCCCTAAAGGTTCAAGTCTGGATTGGGGCTGAATTAAAGAACCCTAAATATCTCCTATGTTTATTAAGTTAAAACACTCTTTTTTGGCATGTAGATCTATTTTTAAAATATTTAGAGAGAGGTGTACGGGATTTTGAAAATTTTAACCCTAAAGAGGTAAGAGGAGAAAAAACTGAAAAAGGGTAGGGGGTGAAGTAAAGACCCTTCGTTACTTCTATGTTTATTGAGTTAGATTAGTCTTTTTTGGTATATAGTTATATTTTTAAAATATCTAAAAAATGGTTTAAGTGATTTTGAAAAATGTACCCCTAAAGGGGTAAAAAGTGGTAAACTATGTTTTCACGAATTCCACAATATCTCTTAGGCCCGGTAAGATATTGACTTGGTGTTTGCATGAGTAGCTATCCAATGCAAATGTCTAAAACCATATTTCATTGCCCTAATCAACCCTTAAAAGGTGCGAATTTGAATTCGGGGTGAATTATAGAACCCTTTGTATCTCCTGTGTTTGTTGAGTTAGATCATTCTTTTTTGGCATATAGATGTATTTTTAAATCTTTAGAAAACGTTATTAAGGGTTTTTTAAATTTCACCCCTAAACCGGTAAAAAGGGAAAACTGAATAGAAGTAGGAAGTCAAAATTATTTTTCGCTGTGGGTTCATTTCAGTATAAAACGGGCTAATTTTTTTTAGAAATTGCACCCCTAAGAGGCGAAAAGTGGTAAACTGTTTAGCGTATTGAGTGATGGAGGAGGGGGACACTCTAGAATGCATTTGAGATTTAGAAGAAAAAAGAAACATTTGTAGTCCGTACGAAGTACGGGCATCTTGCTAGTACATATATAAAGGAAAGTCATAACCCTGACTAATCAACGCAGAGCCAAAACCACTGGTACTAGAAACTTGAAATTTGGGTGCAAGGTTAAACTTGTTACGTAAGGTAGTGCTAAGAAGGGATTTTTTGAAATTCGACCTTTAAGGGGGTGAAAAGGGGTAAAATGTGTTTTCACGAATTCCTCAATATCTTTTACACCCGATAAGATATCGATTAGGTGTTTACTTGCAAAGATTATCAATGCAAATACCTAGAAACGTATTTCAGGATTTTACCTTAATCAACCCCTAAAGGTCCAAATCTAGATTGGGGGTGAATTAAAGAACCCTTCGTATCTCCTATGTTTATTGAGTTAGAACATTCCTTTTTGGCATATAGATGTATTTTTAAAATATTTAGAAAGGGGTTGAAGGGAATTTAAAAATTTTAACCCTAAAGGGGTAAAAGGAGGAAAAACTGAAAAGGGGTAGGGGGTTAATTTTTTTTTGCTGCGAGTTCCATTTCACAATAAAATAGGTTAAAGGCAATTTTTTAAATTTCGCCCCTACGGGGGTGAAACAGGGTAAAATGTGTTTTCACGAGTTCCTCAATATCTTTTAGACCCGAAGAGATAGCGACTTGGTGTTTACTTGCAAAGATTAACAATGCAAATACCTAGGAAAGAATTTTAGAATTTTCCCATAATCAACCCCTAAAGGTGCAAATCTGGATTGGGAGTGAATTAAAGAACCCTTCGTATCTCCTATGTTTATTGAGTTAGAACATTCCTTTTTGGCATATAGATGTATTTTTCAAATATTTAGAAAGGGGTTGAAGGAAATTTAAAAATTTTAACCCTAAAGGGGTAAAAGGAGGAAAAACTGAAAAGGGGTAGGGGGGTTAAATTTTTTTGCTGCGAGTTTCATTTCACAATAAAATGGGTTAAAGGCAATTGTTTTAAATTCCGCCCCTACGGGGGTGAAACAGGGTAAAATGTGTTTTCACGAGTTCCTCAATATCTCTTAGACCCGACGAGATAGCGACTTGGTGTTTACTTGCAAAGATTAACAATGCAAATACCTAGGAAAGAATTTTAGAATTTTCCCATAATCAACCCCTAAAGGTGCAAATCTGGATTGGGGGCGAATTAAAGAACCCTTCGTATCTCCTATGTTTATTGAGTTAGAACATTCTTTTTTGGCATATAGATGTATTTTTAAAATATTTAGAAAGGAGTTTAAGGGAATTTGAAAATTTTAACCTTAAAGGGGTAAAAGGAGGAAAAACTGAAAAGGGGTAGCAGGGTAAAATTATTATTTTTTTTCGTTGTAAGTTCCATTTCACAATTAAATGGGTTGAAAGGATTTTTTTTTTAATTCCACCCCTACGAGGGTGGAAAGGGGAAAATGTGTTTTCTGGAGTTCCTCAATATCTTTTAGACCCGATGAGATAGCGACTTGGTGTTTACTTGCAAAGATTAACAATGCAAATACCTAGGAACGTATTTTAGAATTCTCCCATAATCAACCCCTAAAGGTGCAAATCTGGATTGGAACTGAATTAAAGAACCCTTCATATCTCCTATATGTATTGAGTTAGGACATTCTTTTTGTCATATACGAATTTCTCAATATTTCATAAGGCCCTATAACGTAACAATTTGGTTTTACTTAGAAAGGTTACCTATACAAGTTCCTAAAAACGTAATTCAGGATTGTGCACAGATCAACTCCTAAAGGTGAGAATTTAGTTTCAGAAAATTATAGAACCTTTCGTATTTCCTGTGGTTCCTGATGATCATGGTTTTTGGGCATATGTGTGTTTTTTAAATCTTTAAAAAGTGGTTTAAAGTTTTTATTCTAAATTTCATTGTGAAAGAAGTAAAAATGGAGTAAAAGTAAAAAGAAGTTAAAAAAGAGGTTAAAGTTATTGATTTTTTCCGTGTGTCCAGTTTAGAATAAAATAGAAGGCTTTCCGAAATTCCACCTTTAAATGGTGGAAACTGGTATGTTGCTACAATTTATGAATACAGCATTTAATAAGTACATTTATTATATTTATTCTCATTGTTATACTAAACCTATAGTTTTATAGTTTTATCAATCTATATAAGAAGAACGACAATTACATACACAGGGGATACGTGAAGCAAAAAAGCGTTATGGAGAACTTTTTTTGGAAGAATATTGTTTTTTTTTACCTACAATATTGCTTTGCAGCGTTTGTTAGTTTAGCGTATTGAGTGAGAGAGGAGGGGAGCATTCTAGAATTCGTTTAGCATTTAGAAGAAAAAACATTTGTAGTCCGTACGAAGAACGGGTATCTTGCTAGTATTGAAATATTTTCATATCAAAAGTTTTTTACAAATGAATACTTCCAAGTAATAGTGTGATTTTGAGAATGTACCCGTTTTAAAGGCAATTATAAACTTCAAAAGTAAGATATGACATGACTAAACCCCTCAAATGTCAGATGTGAAAGCTGTGTTGCGTATGTGTTTGTATTTTTTTTTAACGAATTACAACCATGAATGTGTGAAGTTAGTATCGAACAGCACACCCTTACATCTGAGTTTTAATTTGTGTTTTTGTCCTGGATTCACTTTTAAAGTTTATAATTGCCTTCGTAGGGGGTATTTTTTCGAAATCTGATAGATTGTTAGAAAGGCATGCACTTTAGATGTAGTATATTGTTAAAAAATGCAGGTGGGAGAAAAACGCAATATGCATCAGAGAACTAGAAAATGCTATTTGAGAAAGTGAAATTGCCAGAATTTAAAGATGCGTTGATTTGACACTTTTCTAAAGATCAGTACTGAATGTGACACAGGTGTATCATTATAAAATTATGTACTTACAGTGGTTTTACCTAATTAATAATTTTAATGTGGATGCGTAATATAAATAATCAATTGCAAATCAAATTATGTGAATAAAAAATTAAGAGAGTTATGTAGACAACTTCACAACGACGTGGAACTGAGAAAATATGGGCGTTGCTATTTAAAAAAATATATCACATACCTTCAACCGGTGTTGCTCAAAGTATGTTGGAAGTCCTCGTGTTGGGCAACCATATAAGTGTTTTACTATTGTTCTATTCCAAGCATTTTATAGTGCGGGGATAATCCTGTGTCAATAAAATGTTTATATAATTTTTTAATGCTAATACATTTTGTTACTTCTCTTTCGAGGATTTAATTTATAGCATGTAGCTAATCGAAATACAAAGAAATAGAAATAATTACTGCAATAACATGAAACGATACTAAATCATTAATATAGTATGTTTTGTTTCCGTAGTAATAGTGGCAAATACTTATTTTTATGAAAGAATGAAACATTTCTATAACTTTACACGTTTTAGTAAATGCAATTGTATTCTACTCCCAGAACTAATAATTGCATAATAATGCGCAGATTGCCGAGGAGGATATTCATAGTGTAGAAGAAACATCGTAGTAAAATACTGGTTACGTATACATTACTGCAGAAATGGAATAACTAATGGATTGCCCATGTTTTATAGACTGCATAATTCTATTAAAGTTCGTAATGAAGCAAAACATGAATGTCGTAGAAAATAATAGTCCTCGGTTTATACGAGCACGATCCATTAGTTTCCTGATTTACAGTATGGAAAGTACAGGGTTGACATATAATAGGTATAATCAAAGAATATTAAAAATTTATGGATTTTATTTGTTTTGTTGCAAGAAGGATGAACTAGAATGAAGGGAAGAGAGTGTTGTATACATATATACATGTATACTGATCTTAAGTTGATAATATTTACTGCAAGTTCTGAATAATATCCCCCAATATAATTTTTTATAAAATGCTATTTACTGCCAGTATTTTAAATTGAAACTCTTCCGCTTTCATTTTAAAGCGTGAATGCTAGTAAGAATTGTTTTAGCTAGGTAAATTTTTTATACAGCAAGACAATTACTGCATATGGTAAGGACTTTTTGGTAGATGTGTTTGTACTTACAGGCTGTGTTATTTAGTTGAGTCTGTATAATGCAATATAGGTTTATTTTCAATACAAACTAATTGCTGTACAAATTTGTTTAAAAAACAACGCAATTTTATTTTGAGTGCTTAATAGAGCTATTTTCCGCTCGGTGGTCTAAATCATCCATGCGAGAAATATAGCTATGCACGATTCACATTTATTAGAATTAATGAAATATTGTGGTTATGTGCCTTTGACTTGGGTGAAGTGCAAATTGTCTCATCTGAACAGACCACCACTGGGCAGTGGTGTAATATCCCATTAGACTTAATTGCTTGTTGAGACTATTTCTGCAATTACTCAAATTGCTTTACAAAACAAGTAAAAACCAAATTACGAAGTTGTCTGCCTGCTTACAAAATCAAGTTTCAGCTGACGTGGATAGGGTGGTCTAAAATCACTATTAAAGTATAGCTTTGAACAAGTGTGTTATGTTTATTTGCTATTTATCTTCTCAGAGTACTTGAATAGAAAAATAACCCCATCACGCCTAGATAGACGATAGTCGACGATTAAAGTAATAAGTCATAAGACGCCAAGAGTTTAATAGCCTCTTATTTTATTTAGTGTGCACTCAATTAAGCTGAACTTACAATAAAAATTATTTTATAATTTTGTTGTTCTGTACTGAACTTTACTGTTTTCGCCTATGTTCTGTACCAGATATCTCATTTTCGGAATAAAATGGCAGCTGTATCTACCACTATTCCTTCACAGCATTATCTCTTCGCATTCAATATTTTTAGTACTCCAAGCAGTAGCGCCAGCCTGATTTAGGGAACTCGACTGCTGCAATGCTGAAGATAACAGGTTCAATCCTGACACCTGGCAATTGGCGAGCGTGCGTTAACCAGATTATCTAGTAAGCAGTTAACGATGTGCCAGACGATTTAAATAATTCCAACTACTAATAAATTGTATTTGCCCCCTCCCTTCTACAAGAAACCCTAATCTGCGGACAACAGTGTTTTGAATTTGCATGGAGATGAACAATCCAGGGCATTTCTAATTCATATTTATTCTATCCTATTCAAATTTTCATATGAGTGGAGCAGTAGGAGACACAGATAGCTCTACATTCAGTTCTGGATGTACATCATGCTAAATTGCAGCAAATAAACGTTTAAAAAATTACTTCTTTACAACTTAAGCAGGTATAACCGTGGCGTACTATATAAACAAAAAAGACACATTTGAGCACTTACAATAACGGGCAACTAGATCGGGAACCATGACCACTAATTTTTATTATTTAATAATTATCTGGGGTTAGAGCTGATCAGACATAGCAAAATTAACGTTGGAAGTTGTTGGGGATTAACTACAGCTGTGTAGCCAGGGGGATCCAAACAGGACAAAGCCCTTCCTGTAAGAATTTTCGCCTTCCTGGAGCAATTTACATGACCCCCCTTCCTACTTCTTGTAATACTTAACTTTTCACCTGGTTGTTGAATGCATATCTACTCTTGTCATGGTACAGATAAAAATCTTGAAAATGATTTTATTAAGAAAATTCAACAGCAGGAGTAACATTAAATTCCAACTATTTCCAAAGTGTTACAGAGGACAGCATTATTGCTCTATAATTATTGCGGTCCTTAGGGTCATCTTTACCATGATTTGGGAATATTGCGTTTATTTTCCATTTTTTTGGTATCTTATTTATTTTCTAGGCTTTATTTCATAAATCCACATTATCACTGATTTACCACTATGCTTCACCATTTCTGGTGTTATGCCGTCAGGACCTTACGCTTTTTCTATTCTTATTTTCGCTACTGTTTCTTGGACCTGCTTTACTGTTATTGGTTTATAATCGTGATCTTATTCTTTCATTTGTTCATTTTCTCTCCTAAACAAATCTGATATGAATACGCTCTTTTTATCTAATCTGCTTGCCATTTTCTTATTTTACATTTTCCTTAAAGATTTTAGACGGCCCCAAAATGTTATATTATTGCTTTCAGATGCTGTCTCTACTTTCTCTTCAAACTCTTCCAACGTTTTTCTTAGCTTCTTTTATTTCAGCATTTGCTTTGTTTGTAGTTCATATGTATGTATTTATTTTGTTCTCACTCTCTTGCTGGTTTGTTGTATTTTTGTCATGCTTATTTTTCCTTTCTAATTACTCTTTTGGCTATTTCTGTTCACCATCTTGTTTTCCTTTTCGTTGTACTTGTCTTCGTAGTGCCGTATACCAACTTAGCTTTATTTATTAGTGTGTCTTTCAATATTTTCCATTGTTCACGTTATGTCTGGTTGTCTTATGCTGTTCAGCTATTTTGATAAATCTTTATCTATTTTTGATCAGAAAATTTATCGACCATTTCTTGTATTTCTTTGTAGAACATTTCCATTACTTCTATTTTCGCACCTTTCACCTGTGCATATATTTGTACTACTGCTATGTTCTTTGCAAGTTGTAATTGTTTATATATGAATTTATGGGTTCCTACTTCTTAACTTAACCTTTTTTGCCATTTCCTTGTTTACAATTATTGTTGCCTCTCCTTTGTTGTATTCTTGCATTTTACTTGCCGAATAATGTTTCTTCTGTTTCTTGTTTCTTTGCCTCGCTTACACCTAAGATTTTTATTTTTGCTTGGTCCATTTCATGTGGTACTTCTTTCTTCCGTTTATTGTTTTAACATTATTCAGATAAATACTGTTTGAATCTTTTGCGGTTATTCGAATAATTCTTCTTAACACAGAATTTCGGCTTAGACTGCGTAGTATTTGTAGATGAACACCCAGATTTCTCTGGCTTAATGTGCCATGCACCTTGTGAACTCGAGCAAAAACCCACGCGATAGCCATGCTCTTTAAGTGCGACTTTCACTCTGATAATGCAAGCTGCAAGGTCTTGCGAACGTTAGTGAATATGGATGCACAAACAGCAAAATGGCCAAATTTGTCTAAGTATCCTCGTTCTCAAGATACTTAAACAACACGAGCCACCAAAGAGCATGGTCATCGCGCGAGCTTTTGCTCGACTTCACAAGGTGCAAGGCACATTAACCAGAGAATGCTGGGTGTTCATCTACAAATAATAGGCGGTCTAAGCCGAAATTTTATGTTTAGGAGAATTATTCACATAAATTAAAAATTCTTTGTATCTTTTGTATTTTTTCTAATTTTTAAAATCTGGTGTGATACACTCACCCAACCTTCTTTTACAGTGATCTTATAAGTAGTCAAAAATTTAATTTTTAATTTTTAAGCATTTGTCAAAAATTTTAAAAAATTACAAATTCTACAAAAACGGTACGAAATAGAGCATTAGTTCAGGAGACAAATTTTCTTTAAATGTTAAGCTGAATTCAAAAATTTAATAATATACGGGTGTTTTATTTAAAATAGGAGTTAATAAAAAAAATAGAAAAAAAATAAAAGGAACCCATTTTTGAAGTATTCAACTGGAAAATCACCTACCTCACACATTCAAAATGTAATAAAAATTTTAAAAATTATAATAGGAGATTAATTAAAGTCAAGTTTTTGTTAAAATTGCATGATTAATATTATACTAAATAAAAATCATTAAGTCGTAAATAGTTTAGTATTTAAAAAAACGCTTCATCAGTTTAAGAATTATAAATGCATTATTGAAGGGATGCATTGTGTTCAAGGTAGTTCATTACGGAACGCACCCTTTTAGTTTTAGTATTACTGTTATGTTGGTAGTACGAAATATATATACCTTCTAGGATGTATGTATTTACATTGTTTAACAAGATGTAATCGAACATAGTAAATCGTAATAAATAATAACCATCGAAAGTATTCTTATTGATTTTAACATGCTGAAGTATCCACTAAACATGGCGCTGCGTAAATAAAAATAAATTTCGGTGAGGAGAAGGTATCAACCGAAATATAGCGGTGTGATTCCGATAAACGAGGTTAAGTGTACAGCTTCGATTTATCAAGCAGTAAAAATGGCTAATCTAGGCCTCGGTCCAGTTAAATTACCACCTGATTTCGATTTACAAGGACAGAATGCCGCCACAGAGTGGAAGTTCTGGAAACGGCCTTCGAAGATTACCTCATGGCAACAGGGCAAAGTGAAGCTGCCGACAAGGTAAAACTGTCGATTTTAAGAAACATTATGGGAACAGAATCGGCTAGAATTATGGCAACATTTAAAGTTCCTGATGATCAAGTGGATAATTATGCATACGCATTAGGTTTAATAGCCAATTATGTAAATCCTAGAGTAAACGAGTGTTTTGAACGTTACAACTTTTTGAAGAGGGCCCAGAAGGAGGGTGAAACCTTCGAGCATTTTTTGACCGACTGCAAGCACCTGGTGAAATCCTGCAACTATAATGTGGTCGACCCAGATGAATCAGCGGAAGACAAGGCTCTACGGGACATAATAGTTATGGGCATACGTAATCCAACCACCAGAGAGGCTCTACTCAGAATTGACAAGCTTACATTGGAGAAAGCGATCCAGCACTGTAGGACAAGCGAACAAAGTAGGTCCCAAAGTCAACAGTTCCAACAAGGTGAAAGGAGTAGCGACCTCGACATAAATATGGTTAAGAAGAACAAGAGGTATGTAGGTAACGGTAGTAACTATAAATCTGGAAGTAACCTGCAAACATCGTCAGGTAGGAAATTGGATTATAGATACAAAAAATGTGACAAAACATTTCAATGCAAGAGGTGCCAAACTATACATGGGCCTCGTGAATGCCCAGCTTACGGGAAAAGTTGCACGAAGTGTGGCACACTAAATCATTTCGCAAAGTCGTGTAGAGTAAAGTTTGTTAAAAATGTTGAACAAAACCAAGAAAGTGATACGTCTAGTGAAAATTTTGTAGGTAGTATTAATCTAGTTAAAAAAAGCTGTAAATGTAATTACCTAAACTGTTGTCATAAGAAAGGTATCTGGGAGGAGGTCATTGAAATTGAAAACCGGAAACTTAAAGTAAAACTAGACACTGGGGCAGATGTAAATGTTATCCCACTAAATATGTTTAAGCTAGTTAACAAACAATTTAGAATAAGACCTGCTGATTACATGTTAAAAGCCTTTGAGGGAACAATATCAAAGCCTATTGGAATTGTAAATTTGTATTGCAAATTTAGGGATACACATATGTACGAAGATTTTGTCATTGTTGAGGGGGCAAACCAGGTTCTTTTGGGAGGCCAAGCATGTTTGCATTTAAATTTGGTAAAAAGAATTAATAATACTGATAAGTGTAGATCAGATAGCATCAAAGAATCGTTCATAAAACATAATACAGATATTTTTTCAGGCTCAGGTGTGTTTCCAGGTATGTGTCGGATTACTACATCTGAAGTGTTTGAGCCAGTTAGCCACCCCCCAACCAAAATACCCATTGCAATACGTAGTGCATTTAAAGATGAACTAGAAAGATTAGTTAAAAGGAAAGCTATTGTTAAGGTAGAGGAAATTGATGCTAGGGCAAGTATTAATAGAGTTGTTGTGGTAGAAAAATCTAACGGTAAAATTAGATTATGTCTAGATCCAGCAGATCTAAACAAGCATATAGTAAGGAAACCGCGATTAATCCCAAACATTGAAGAAATTTGCGCAAAATTAAGTGGTAAAAAAATATTTACTGTATTTGATTTATCTGAAGGGTACCACCATTTGAGGTTAGATGAAAACTCGTCTTGGAAATGTTGTTTTAGCACCCCATTTGGAGTATATAGGTATACAGTATTGCCATATGGCCTGTCTGACTCTCAAGATTTGTTTGAGGAAGAGGTTGAAAAAAAATTTTGGCGATATTGAAAACGTCATCATTTGCCATGATGATATGATAATAGCTGGGGCCACAAAACAGGAACACGATAGGGCTGTAAAACTAGTTGTAGAACGTGCTAGACAGGTAAATGCTAAATTTAATAAAGAAAAATTTCAATTTTGTCAAAAACAAGTCAAGTTTATGGGTCAAATATTCTCCGAAATTGGAATGCAGGTAGATCCAGACCGTGTGGAAGCACTTTGTAAATTAGAAAGTCCTAAAAGTAAAGTAGAGTTACAGAGAATAATAGGTTCCTTTAATTATGTGAGGCGTTATGTTCCAAATATGGCTGAATATATGAATCCCTTATGTGAATTATTAAAATCAAATGTAGAATGGCAGTGGCTCCCTAGGCATCAAGAAACGTTTGAGAAAATAAAGAAAAGAATTAGCAAATCCCCTTCCTTAGTACCATTTGACCAGAAAAGGAAAATTGTAGTACAGTGTGATGCGTCAAAAAATGGGTTAGGCTGTTGTATGTTTCAAGAGCATGATAGTATGTTAAAATTGGTAGCCTGTGCATCTCGAACAATGAATGACCACGAAATAAATTATAGTCAAACTGAGAAAGAATTATTGGCAATATACTTAGTACTCAGAAGTTCCATGAATTCATTTATCGTTACAATGTAGATGTACAGACTGACCATAAACCAATAATATCGATTATGAATAAACCCATTTGCAAGATTGGTTCGGTAAGATTACAGCGTTTAAGATTAAAATTATTAAAATACAACCTTAACGTGTACTACGTTCCTGGCAAAAATATTCATTTTGCTGATATGCTCTCTAGGGCTAGTTTAAAGTCCAACACACTCGATTTCGATATGTTTGACGTAGTGCATTCGGTATCTAAACATCTACCAATGACCGATGTAAAAAAATCTGAATTTAGAAGGGAAACTTCGAACGACGAAATTTTGAAAATCGTCTCTGATTACTATTACAATGGTTGGCCAAAACTCAACGATATCCCTTTAAAGTGTAAACCCTATTTCAATTTAAAAGATGACCTATATGTTGAAGCCGGTTTAGTTTTTATAAGAGATAAAATAGTAGTGCCACAGAATCTTAGATCTTATATTCTGAAATTGTTACATAAGGGCCATATAGGGATTAACAAAACCTTACATAAAGCGAGAAAATTATTTTTTTGGCCAAAGTTAACATCCGATATTATAACCTATAGCAAATCTTGCAGAATTTGTGAAAAATATATGCCTAGTAATTTCAAAGAACCGCTGCTACCCCACTCCGTGCCAAAACTTAGGTATAATAAAGTAGGTGCAGATATTTTAGAATTTGGTTCAAAGTCTTACTTAGTACTAGTAGATCATTTCTCGCATTGGATCGATATTTGCATATTACCCAATAAAACTTCTGAAAGTGTCATAAATGCCATGCAAAGCATTTTCACAAAATTTGGTTACCCACAACACATAATTGCTGATAACTTACCTTTTCTATCAATGAAATGTAAAAATTACTATAGGGATAAAGACATCACAATTCAAACATGCACACCACACCATCATCAAAGCAATGCTTTATCAGAAAAAGCTGTTAATACAGGTAAACAAATCTTGCGTAAAAGCTTAGCTGAAAAAAGTGATTTTAGAGATTTATTGCTAGAATATAACAACACCCCTATTATTAATCTAAATGCATCTCCGGCTCAGATCCTTCAGAGTAGAACTCTTAGAACACAATTACCTATGACACATAGTAAACTAGAACCTGAAGTGCAAAGCCATATATACAAACAGTTATGCGTACAAAAGGACAAAATGAAAAAGCACTATGATAAAACGAGCCGCAAAGTTGTAATAGAGTATAAAAAGGGGGATAAGGTAGTAGTAAAAAGCAGTAAAGATAATCATTGGTATAAAGCTGTTGTGTTGGAAAAAGCCAATGAACCAAGATCCTATTGGCTACAGAAAGAAAGCAATAACAGAATCGTAAGGCGAAATTCAAGCCAAATGAAACCATCTTTCACCAAATCAGATTATAGTGATTTCATATTGGAACCTGAGTTGTATCCCACTCAACAAGAACAAATTATTCATGTAGAAAATCCAACCAATACTATTCATGAAGAACTATTTGAGAATGATGCTCTTAGTGATGTAAGTTTTATGTTTAGCCCTGTAAATGAAAACAATGCATCAGTGTCTCGAGAAGCGGGCTCCAACCCAGGCACCTCCAATAGTTATAGATCTCGTTGTGGACGCCCCATTAAACCCGTCCAAAGACTTAACCTATAAATAATCCAAAAAGGGGAAGGTGTTCAAGGTAGTTCATTACGGAACGCACCCTTTTAGTTTTAGTATTACTGTTATGTTGGTAGTACGAAATATATATACCTTCTAGGATGTATGTATTTACATTGTTTAACAAGATGTAATCGAACATAGTAAATCGTAATAAATAATAACCATCGAAAGTATTCTTATTGATTTTAACATGCTGAAGTATCCACTAAACAAATCTTCATGTTTGGAAAAATGAAAGCTAGTAAAATATTAATTGTGTGTATATTTAACAATTTCTTATATTCAAAATGTAAATTTTCAAGTAACTAAATATTCATACTTCAATAAAAAATAAAAAAGTCGTAATGATTAAGATATTTTGTTCTCCAGTAATGTACTGAACCGTAAGTACACATATTTGAAAAAAAATTTCGTGTTCGCTAACCTATTTTTCTTCTATAACTTTTCAGATTTGTAAATTTTTCAATGTATTCCTTCAATAATGCATTTATAATTCGGAAACTGATAAAGCCAATTTAATTGTGCGAAACGTTTTTTTAAATATTAAACTATTTACGACTTAATGATTTTTATCCCTTATCTAATAGACGTGTCTGTCTGGGACGCAGTTTTGTCTGTCTGGGACGCCGTTTTGTCTGTCCGGGACGCTGTTTCAGCAGCCAAACCGTAAGAGATAGAGAAAAAAGTTATTAAAGTTATATGTTTGGAATGGTCATGTCAGGTCAGGAACCGAATTTTAGTCACGTGACACTTCCGGTTTTCGAGAAATCACAAAAAAGGCCGTTTTTCAAATAGACCGCGTATTAAATAAAAACTGTTTCAGCAGCCAAACGGAGCTGCGACCCTCTGCGCCTTAAAACGTCGATCGGTTAGGCAACCACTTTGACACCTTCCAGGTCTGGGTACAGTTTTTATTTAATACGCGTTCTATTTGAAAAACGGTCTTTTTTGTTTTTTTAAATGAGACATTTGTCTCACTGGACTGCTAGTTTAGTATAATATTAATCATGGAAATTTAACAAAACCTTGACTTCAATTAATCTCCTATTATAATTTTGAAAATTTAATTGAAAAGTCAAATTTAGCATATTACTAGTAATAAAAATGTGAAGTTTGAAAAAAATCGTTACAGCCGTTTTTGAAAAAATTGAAAAAAACGCCTACGGTTATGCGATTTTCTTTAAGAGCTTGCTGTCGCATCTACACACACACAGACAGACAGGCCAATGAACAAAATATGTTTTTTTGGGTTTAGGGGACTCAATTTCGAATTTTTGGGGTGAATCCAATACTTCCTTTATTGTAAAAGGAAGTAAAAATCTGTAAAAGGCTTTACCCAGAACTTCCCTCGCTCGAATTAGATCAATTTGCAAATTAAAAAAAAATGTATCCCGCTGGCGTTTGAATCCGCCGCACCTGCATTGCGATCGTAACCGGATTTCCGCAGTGGATGTAACTGCGAAATTCCAACTGCGCCATCAAGCCTTACAGAAATAGGTGCGGCGCTCGTCTCTCTTGAACAGAGGGGTCTTATTATTGAAAAATTTTTATTCTTTTGTGACATTATCCTGTATAGGTTGAGTCTTATTTTCGGCAAATGTAAAGCCTGACCTATGTGAAAGTTATTACTTTCTTCTATTACAAAATGAACCCAAAAATAAACAAAATTTTATTTTATATAATATGTATGCATAATATCGTCTTTCTCCGACAAATAGCTTTGACAGACAGACAGACAGACGGAATTAAGAAAACCTCTTTTTCGTCATCTAGGGACCTTGAAACGTGAAGATCTGAAGAAATCTCGCAAGGTGATTTTTTCGTGATTACAATACTTCCTTCGTCTTTCAGACGAGGAAAGTAATATATATTTGCCTTTCCAATATAATTTTGGACACTCGCTAGCATCATTGTCTGGCTAAGGCCCTGATCGATATACGCGATTGGTCAGTAATGATAGATGCCAAATTAATTTCAAATTATTTTTATTCCTGACCAACTATGTACCTCGATGCGTACACAGCATATCTTTTCATAATTTCCCATTGTTCATTTCCCTATAGTTGATAGATACTCTGCGAGACACATTGTATATGTTGCAACGTATAATCATTATTGCAACTATTCTTTCTTATTTATTTCTTGTTTTCATTAACAAATTTATTTCCTTTTTATAGGTGTAGGTTCAATAACATTTTTCGTGGTTTTACCTCGAAAAGCTTTTAGGTGATTTTTTCTTGAACAGGAATAAATATGTATTCAAAATATTACTAAAAAACAGACTACTGTGCAAGTTCTGTGCAGTTCAAGATGAACATTTTGCGGGTATTTTAAAATCTTTTGTAAAATTAAAATCATTACTAATGTTTATGATTACAGAGGTACGGTTGTTGCAAAAAATAGGGTACACGAATTTTTTGCAATATACACTCAACTTTTAGAATAATATCTTAGCAACCTGTGCATTTAAATTAATTGTTACATTTTAGCTGTCATCAAACGACATTTGATAATTTCGAAAAAGGAAGAATTCCAGTTAGTAAATTTAATTATATATCATAACCCTATCGCTTTTGATTTGTAATTTGCATAGCATAGTAACAAAATTACAGATAACTGTAATTTAGGAGAATGGGAACGTTTAAAACCACACCAAAAGTGTAAATATATGTTCACTAAATCTATTTAGGTGTACCCGATGGTATTGAGGCCAACTGTACATAATCTGTACGTTGTATCAATAAATTTCTGATTTTAAAAATACGCTAATATTTGTAATAATTAATACCCTCCAAAAACAATGTACAGCCCATTACCTATTTTTTATCCTTGAAATGACAATCGTTGAACAAAATTGGATGGATGAATTATGAACAAATATTCTTTAATAAATCTGATGCTATAGATTATAGAAGCTGAGAACAATTAAACCACCTTTTTATCGGAACCACCTTTTTATCGGGACCGATTGGGCGTAGTTCGTCCGCGATGGGAAGTGTCGTCAACGCGTCTATTATAAGGCAGCCATAAGCAATTACAATAGATGCTTGGTCATTAGCGAGGGGTTAAAGTGTCTGACTAGCAATAAGATTCTGCTTGGGAACCCTATTGTTATTTCCTTTTACTGTTTCAGTATTGTTATCAACGTAAAGATATTTTTACCTGTTTTGTACATAAATCTGAACACTCTTGCCCTTTTTTTATTAGAGATGTTAAAATATTTTCTTTCTTCTGTAACTTTTATATTCACAATTCAATTTTAAAAATACAGAAATTATTTTAATTGGAGTTTCTCTACTTATGTGGTGGGCTCAGAAGCTAGTTAACTACTGTTTTAATGTAATACTATGCGTTTAATTTATTGTCTTGCTTTATTAAAAATTAATATTATTATTATTTACCCTGAATGATTTTTGAATTAAACGTCCATTAGTTGTATTGAACACTGTATATTTCCTGAACATCTATAATCTTTACTGAAGATTTATTATTTTACTGATCGCTTATTGTTTTCTTACTGATTGTCTACTACTTTTACCAAAAAATTATTATTTTACTAAACCTATATTATTTTACTAAAAATTTATAATTGTTACTGAACGTTTAACATTTTTACTGGGCATTTATTATTTCACTGAACATTTATTATCTTACAATACATATATTTTTTTACTTGTGACCTATTATTTCTACTGAGCAAACGTACTTAATGTTTAAATAAAATACTGTGCATTTAATTTGTTGCCAATTAGTAACAACTAATTATGGAGTAAATTAATCCCTACTAAGAAATTATAAGACATTAGAAATGAAAATGGGTGGTAAATATTGGTTACCATATTATAAATGATAATATTAAATCTATAATGGTTGAAACAAGCCAGAAAGTCTAATTCTTTAAGTAAAATATGATGATTATAACAGAATGTGAAACTCCCTCAGCCCTTCAAAAGTCCAAGTTCATCAGCAGTCCTCGGTAGTATAGTGGTCAGTATCCCCGCCTGTCACGCGGGAGACCGGGGTTCGATTCCCCGCCGGGGAGGTGTTTTTTTATTTTGTTCACTAGAACAACAAGGCAGTATCTCAGACATGAGATCACTTAAAAGATTACAAAGTCAAAGTGTAAATTAGAAAAGTAGTAATATCAAAGAGTAAATAATTATACTCTGGTAATACAAATTTTTAAGATCCTTAAACGTATATAATGATTTTTTAAAAGGAAATTTTAATGAATTCATTTAATTTTTGCCAGATGTCACCTAGTACAGTACAATATCTTTGTGTAGGCTAGTTGTATTGTAATTCCGAATATTTCCAATGCTCACCGACTACAGCTTGGCTTCTAAATCAACAGAATGCTTGCTAGTTTCGTTGACAGTCATAATTTTGTTCAAAAAATTAGGCATCTCGTTCATTTACAAAGATAATATGCTATGCTGTGATTACGCTAGCCATTTCTTATTAGCATTCTGAAGTCGCCACTAAAATCGTTCAGGCGTATTTCATAATCACGTTTGTTCTACTACTCGTTAACTCGAAATAACGATATATTTGTTGTAACTGCAAAATATTTTTTGCGCTACCAACCTTAATTTACTTGTTTTAGGGTTCGTAATCTGTGACGATAATGCCAATTTTCCGTGTTTTTGTTAATCGGTATGACAACAAAATAACAAGCCCGTTATGAATATAACGGTCATTGGACTGTTATAGAACATTGTTTTGTCTTTAGTTACTATAGAAACAACTCAATTTATTTAAGCAAACAATATTTGTCATATTCAACGGCATTTTTACTTTTATTAGTTGATAGCGCAAAAAATGTTATACGAGACTCGATCGTTAAACAATAGTAAAACTCGGCCTTTCGGGCCTCGTTCTTCTAACTTTTTTTCGGCCTGTTTTAAGGCACTTACTGATCTTGTAACGTAAGGTAATATAGTTTTTCTGTTATTGACAAATAGTTACGTAGTATATAAGCACTATACAATACTTCAGTTTATCGAATTAATGACCTTTCACTGAAATATTTTGTTTACATTGTAGTAGTAACTGCAAACGTACTTTGCCACTTCAAAATGTGTGTCAAGATTGCGAAAATGTTACCTATATCTTGTTTATTGTCAATTAACTGGATATAATATCGCTTTGTATTTATTATCTATAGATTTCGAGGACATTATACCCGAATAGAAAATTATCACGAAAACTGCTTCAAAACGTTTATACATGTTGTGCTGTTCATAATTCAGGTTTTGGTAAATACCAATAAATTCAAGTTATAGACAATTTTTTCATCCAAGCAGCGAAAAACTGACTTATTTGTTTATTTTTCATTTCCCTTACGCCATCTTCGATATTGCAAAGTAAAAGAGGTTAAAATCTACGAATGAAGAAAGAAGTGGATACACGGAAGATTCAATATTTCGCTTGTTATTGATTTACAATATCCGTTAATTTAAATAAACTTTCTCTTTTATAATTTCCAGTTCTTCTTTATTCTACATAAGATTTTTACAATAATGTTTTCGCTTTTCTTTAATCTCACGTATTCTGTAAAAGTTTTTCTATCTTCGGATTTTATGTTTGCTTCTGTATTTTTGCTCGTGTAGGACCAGTGATCCATGCACTTCTAATCTCTATGTCTTTGGGTTTGTAGAGATTTATTCTTCGAAACATTTTTTGCCATTACTTCCGCCATCTCTACGTTCCAGTTCTTACCTGGATGGTCGTCTTCTTTTTACATCTATGGTGGCTGCTATTTCAATATTTGTCGTAGCAGTCTATTCGTTTCCGTTGTTTCTCGTGCCGTAGTAATTTATTTTTAATTTTTCTCATAGAGACTCTTGCATCTGCAATCTTTTCTCTTTGACGTTCATTTGCTACTCTGTCCATAATTGTTGTTTTATAGGATTATCATATACAGGGTGTAGAAATGCTTTACGCACCATAGGGATTTCAATAGTAATTTCTTCATATGAAAATATTTGCTTCCCTAATTATTTTAGAGCAAACTTGTATTGAAGTTTTTTGTAGAGAAAAAAATTCTGTATCCATTTATGCCAGCATTTGTCATTTTACATTTCGGAAAACCGAAAATTTAAAGAAAAAAATTACCATTTTTAGACAAATCAGTGGTGCCTTGAAATTACTAAATCATCTCAAAGCATGAACAAATTAGTTTGCTGTTTATTTGCTTGCATCTGTCAAATGTGACGGCAACCAAATAAACAGCAATTTAGTAATTTCAAGGCACCGCTGATTTGTCTAAAAATGGTATTTTATTTCTTTAAATTTTCGGTTTTCCGAAATGTAAAATGACAAATTCTGGCTTAAATGGATACAGAATTTCTTTCTCTACAAAAAACTTCCATACAAGTTTGCTCTAAAATAATTAGGGAAGCAAATATTTTCATATGAAGAAATTACCATTGAAATCCCTATGATGCCTAAAGCATTTCTACACTCTGTATAATGCAACTAGTGGGTTCTTGATTATCAAATAATCATTTCTGTTTACACGAGATATATGTATATTGTTCCGAAGGACTCGCGTGATTGCCTAAAACAAGATATCGAGTGGAAACAGAAATGATTTGATAATCAAGAAGACATGAGTTGCATTCGGCTAGATTATATCACAAGTCAATAAACAACGTTTGAATAGTGTATTTTAAATATTAAAAGTACAGTTAATGTGGTTGTTATGACAATTGTACTGACAGCAGGTAACATGATGTTTGTGAAGGCGTGTGATTATCACCTATTAATCAGGAAGGTATGTGATTATCAGTTGCTATGTACATTATCAAAAGTTAGTACATGCGTAACTATGCATTTTGCCGTTTTTCATTGGTTGATGTTAGAGGGAGTGGTATAATCTACAAAACATACTCAGCGTTTATTGTTTTTCTTGGTCAATATACAGGATTCTGCTCCATATGTTGTAGTACATTCGACAAACCTATTAAAAATTCGTTTTTAATTTCTCACTGTTAGGGTATACTTCTATATTATAGGATGAACTGCGTAATAACACTTATTTCTCATCTGGTTTTATTTTGTATATTTTTATTGTCTACTCCCAATCTCCTCCAATCTTCTTAAAGTTAGAAACACGAATTACTTGTAAATGGTACGTCCAGCTATACATCAATATTACAGGTGGTTAAAATTTATATTGTTTAGAAGTATCGTTTGCAAATAATATGCTAGTAACGCGGTTTACAACATTAAGAAGATTAGAGAAGATTGGGTCTTATTCGAATGGTTGCACTTTACCTGTTTAATAATGCTTTTATTTCTTGTCAGATTATTCCTTTCTGCTTCGATTACCATGCATTTTGTTCTTCCCGTGTTTATTTCTAGCTTCGAATATTCAAATTATCTATATCCTGTTTATTTTCTATCCGATTCTAGTAGGTTTCGAATTTTGTATATTTTTAAAGTGTCCCAATATGTTTGTTTAACAAATGCCAATCAAATGTTATTTTTGAAATGTCAGCATTACTATTCTTGAAATGTCAAAAGTGGAGTGATCTAACATATATGTATATTTATTGACAAATATCTACACTATTATAAAAATTTCAAAAATTATCCCAGCGTACTCTGAATCACATAGATAATGAACAGACTATATATAGTTTACGGCGTGTTAATCTTCAATCATATTTGGTGGGTTAAGTTAATAAACTTTCGTATGATATATCCAGTGGTTCCAAAAGTGTACACCAGACCTTGACGCGATTTTTTCTGCAAGCAATTAATTTTGATTGCAATGAATGCACTTCTACTGAGGTCAGTCATTTAATTTAATGATCAACTTATGAATCACCATGTACAGGGCACCGATGAGTATAATCGACTGCATTTCAATGTATTCCAAATATTAATTCATAATATTTGATTTCAGAAGGACTGATTTCTTCCTTTGCGCACCTTCCAGGCGACAGAACATTTTGCGTTTCACCAGATAAAATGGCCATCACTTTCGCCATCCTTGGTGTAATATTCTTGTGCGCCGTGGTGGTTGCTGCAGGTGCACTGATGAAGGCACGTCGTGCAGGCGATGGACTTCCATATTACACTCGGAGTCTTTTCTCCAGCAGCAGCAGTGGATCGGGCTATGGGGGCAGCAAATTGTTATTACACGAAAGCCCCTGTGTGGGGCAAACAAGGGGTGTACCTTATGGTAGAGTGTTTTAGTATTAAGTTGATCTTGGATCAATCAAAAACTGTTAATTGGGAAGTACTATATTTCATATCGTACAGGTTGCAATATGCTCTTCTAATTTCAGCAGTTTTTTCCGTTGCAACCTGATATTTGAATGCGTATAGCTGCAGCTAATGCATTAATGGACCTAAGAAATTATATCGAACCTCGAATTACAGACTAGTTTATATCACAAGGGACAGCTTAAAGCCGTAGCCAACGGTTACATCATATATTTTATTTTCATGCCATTAACGATATTTACAACACACATCTCAACACTGCATCTAACCTAACATGTGACAACAACACATCATCTTTATGTATTGCACCGCCAGCTGCGATTTTTATACTTATTTATGGTACGCTCGCATTTTTTTATTGTAGCGGTATTACGACTGCATGATATCTTTCGGTGATACAAATTAGTCAACAATTTGAGGTCCAGTATAAAGTGCTTGGTTCCTTTGTTTAATTCTATTGAGAACAATTATAAGAAAATTGTCATTTAAGGATATATTACGAGGTACGAATATATGTATTATTACCACTAAAATTGCAGAAAAATTGTCATTTTGCTGCAAAACGAATAGATTATTCACTGCCAACGATAATTAAAATAAGTATGTAACATTAAAAAAACAAAATAATTTACACATATCTTGTACTCTATAGGCGCATCATACTTAGATACAATTTATTTGTTAGGATGCAAAGGTTAAAAAGTTATTTAAAGAATAGTAAAACGAAAAGAAGCACAATAATTTTTTGCCATAACTACAGAAGCGTTAACTTATCGTTCAAGCTAGAATTGATTAATTATAAAAATGTTAAACATTAGCGTTTTACACTTTAATATCTTGTTGTAACTTTTGTTTGGATTATTTTAATCTTAAAGTACAACTTGTCCTGGAGGTGACCAGCAAACCTCATAACGCTGGTGTTTATATTTTTCGAATAACTATACTTATATTGTAGGTATAAATAAACAACTACAATATATTAAACTAATGTTAACATATCATTAGAAGATATTAACTGTGATTTTAAATTACTACAACACAACGTCATGGTGTCTGGTTTTTGGGAATTATTTAATTTTTGTCAGACATTTCCATTGTACGTGTGGAAATTTCCGACAAATATTTATGAATACAACTAGAAATAGAAAAATCGTTATTTTCTAAGATATAGCTTTAATAAATTTATATATAAGATGTAGATTATAGTTATATAGCGTTGTCCTATGTTTACATGCTATAACCACAAATTATTTTCTAATAAAGAGTACCATAATTTGAACTATTCACATCTTTAAATTACCCCCTTCACTTCATTTGTGATTCTGAACAGGCCATGAATATGGATATTTTTAGCAGTGTACCAAATGTTTAGTTACAAAAAGTTACTAATGTCAACATGACATTGCCATTTTATAACTTGTGAAAAGTACTTCAGTTATAAAAAAACCCATTCGTGGTATCTTAATGGAGTGAAGACATCGGTTATTTTCAACAACTTTAATTCACTTCATGAATGAAAACTGATGAACTGTCAAATTTTGCTTTGACTTTGGTATTTTCTTGTTCTTAATCGTGCCTTGCACCGTTAAAAAATGCACATGCAAAGCCTGCTCAGAATCCCAAATGCCGTGAATGGGGTATATAGTCTGTTCAGCAAACGAAGCAACTTTGAATAGAGGTAAGTTGGGTTAAATCGTTCTATTTTGGCCTCAGGAATATGTGTTATTATTTTGGACAGACCTTTCGGGAACACCCTGTATAATGTAAGGCTTTGTTGCATGGACGTATCCAAAAGGGGAGGGGCAGGGTGGGGCACTTGCCCACCCCTAAAAAATTTTAAAGGCAAGAGACAGTTGACTTGTAATCGTTATTACCATTCGTATTCTACAAAATTTGAAAAACGAAACTATATTTGAATGTGAATGAATAATATTTGGAGAAAATAAGTTCTCCATACCATGGGCACATGAAAACTTAAAAAAATACACAAAGTTACTTGGAAGACTATAATTTAAGTAATTTTACTAACTAAACAGAACTGTGAGGCGATCAATGGGAGTAAAAAAACTGAAACAGTTGGAACTAGCAGAAGTGGTGAAAAAACTGAGATTTTCTTTACTGATTGAAACCTGCTTCGCGCATTTCCTTGGCTCAACCATATATGATAAGCACCAATGAAAGGTCTTTTAGTACATTGTGGAGAGTGAAAAACTCATTGCTGCCATCAATGTCAGAATACTGTTTCAATATACTCATGTATGCTCAGTGAATACTGCACAAAATGATCCCAGGAAAAGGGGAGGAACTAGAAGATGAAGTCTTCAAAAGACTTGCAGTAAATTCCCGAACATTGATGTTAATTTAATTTATAATTTTTTACAATTAGTAAAAAACAAAATAATAACAATAATTAAATGTGAATTTACATTTTTGCTCCCCTCTAGTTGGAAACCTGGCTACGCCCTTGCTTTGTTGAGTAATAACACAACCAACAATAAACTTACAACTGTCGCTGTACAACATATTTTTGAACGGGTGGGCCAAAGTAGACGCTTTCTTATGGAAACTCATGTTCCTGTCAGAGATAGAAAAATTTTGACCAACGTCTCCCGAGCTCAAATTTTATGAAAAAGTTACTGGTGCAAACAAAATTTTGCTATCGTAAACCGTTAGGCCGCTAGGGGGCGTTTTTCAAAATTCGTCGATTTCTTTAAACCCTTCTAGCTTTTTTGTTTTTAGTAATAATTGCTTTCTGTAAAAACTTTCTCATAGCAGTTTTTGGTGTAGAATAGGCTGGTAAATTTTGTTTTAATACAGGGTGATTCGTAAATTTGCTGCAACAAAAATTTTCTTATTTCTTATGGAACACCCGGTATATTTATAAATTTTTTTGTAGTCCTTAAAATTCTCTTTCAAAAATATATAATACTATATGTCTAAAGTTAGCATTTTACGGTATATTTGGCTTTAAGTTAAATAAACTAAAAATATCAAGTAGCCATTGTGTCATAGCGCCGCATGACCATTGTTTTAAACCAACATTAGCAATATTTATGAGTAAAACAAAGTTGGCGCTAACTAAATAAGAAAAAACAAAAAGCATATAGGGTTACAAACATTTAGAACAAATAACAAAATTAATAAAACATATTACCACCCAACGATATGCACTTTTATAACATATGTTCAAACTGGGCACCGTTCTGATTAATACACAAGCGACACCGTTGTTTGACAGCATTTGCAGCATTTCTTAGCTCAATGTTAGAAATTGTAGCAAATGCATTTTGCACTGCTTCCTCTTGCAATTCTCTTGATGTAATCGGTTGTCTATATGTCAAATCTTTAATTTTTCCCCAAAAATAGCAGTCTAGGGGTGTCATATGGGGGACTTCACTGGCCAAGCGATTGGTCCTTGGTTCCCTATCCACTCTTCACCAAACTGCACTTTTAAGTAATTAGTTGTAACTCTTCAATTATGAGGCGGTGCACCATCTTGTTGGAAGGTGGAAATTTAAATAGACACGGACAAAAAACCAGATTATGTTCAAATTCAAAAGCTATTTGACTAATTTGACAGCGGCCAACTTTGTTTTCCTCATAAATATTGCTACTGTTGGTTTAAAACAATGGTCATGCGGCGCTATGACACAATGGCTACTTGATATTTTTAGTTTATTTAACTTAAAGCCAAATACACCGTAACATGCTAAATTTGGACATATAGTATTATATATTTTTGAATAGAGAATTTTAAGGACTACAAAAAAATGTATAAATATACCGGGTGTTCCATAAGAAATAAGAAAATTTTTGTTGCAGCAAATTTACGAATCACCCTGTATTAAAATAAAATGCACCAGCCTATTCTACACCAAAAACTGCTATGAGAAAGTTTTTACAGGAATCAATTATTACTAAAAACAAAAAAGCTAGAAGGGTTTAAAGAAATCGACGAATTTTGAAAAACGCCCCCTAGCGGCCTAACGGTTTACGATAGCAAAATTCTGTTTGCACCAGTAACTTTTTCATAAAATTTGAGCTCGGGAGATGTTGGTCAAAATTTTTCTATCTTTGACAGGAACATGAGTTTCCATAAGAAAGCGTCTACTTTGGCCCACCCTGTACATACTAATTCGCATGCATAGATCATGTCCATAATAAACAAACAATAATGTCTGGGATTAATTTCTGAAAAACGTTTGCTATTGTCAACATCAGTTGATAAAGTTTGTAATTGCTTGATTTAAAACGATGAATAATTTGTACCGGGTGGCCAATTAAGAAGGGCACTCGGCCCTATCTCGGAAAGTAATTGTCGCAAAGACTTGGGGTAAAAAAAATTATAACCAAAACGGCCAAGAGAAAATGCTGGAAATTATTTTTAAGTTTCTAGAATGACCGCCAGAGGGCGTAATCGCATTCTTGAATTTTAAATTTCGTTTTTTGAGAAATATTCTTATATTACAGATAGCTAAAATAGACACCGTTTTAAAGCTGTGATAAATTTGACTCTTTTTTGTTAAATGCTTTTTGCTCTATCTCTTAAAGGGAAAGTGGTGGGGGGTCCGAACATTTTCGCAAAGAAATGTCAATAACTTCAAAATGGCTGAACGGATTTCGTCAAACTTGGAGTCGTTGAAAAGGGCTTTTCTTAGGCTATCAACCTTGCTTTGAGCGGATTGATTGAGATTGCTGGTGTCGCCGCTAGAGGGCGTTTTGCGACAACACTAAAAATGAAATGGTTTTCCTCAAAAAAATTAAATGCATCGATATCACTTTTATTGGAACAAAAGGTAGCCAAATAAGGGTCTAACACGCTAGTGTAAACCGCATTTCGATATTTGTTTCCTAACCTAAAATATCAGTAAAAGAAATTAAAACTCGAAATAATGTCGCATCTTTGGGAATATTTTCAGTATACCTGCCATTATTAAATCCTAATTATCGTTCTTTTGGCAAAATATATATAAATTTACTGTTAAAATACCAACATTAAATTTAAAATGTCAATAATAATTAATACTTATTCACTATGATTGAATATTGCCCTTCTGTCCACACAAAATTCGAAATTTTTAAAATGCAAGAAAGCTTTGAAAAACAAAATAGCAAAAATTATAATGGTGGTGTTTAAGTGTCAATCATATTAAGATTGTAGCTATTTATAGTGCATTTTTGTGGCCTTATTTGTAAAAAATGCCTTTTCCACCTGTAGAAGTGTTTGATATGTTTCGTGTTTATTTTCAAAACAATGAAAACGCAACTGTTTCTGATAGAATCTATGCGATGGAGTATCCTGCTAGGCGCCATTCAACTGTCAAAGTTTTTCGTGTGGACAGAAAGGCAATATTCAATCATATTGAATGAGTATTAATTATTATTGACATTTTAAATATAATGTTCGTATTTTAACTGTAAATTTATATATATTTTGCTAAAAGAACGATAATTAGAATTTAATAAGGGCAGGTATACTGAAAATATTCCCAAAGATGCGACATTATTTTGAGTTTTAATTTCTTTTACTGATATTTTAGGTTAGGAAAGAAATATCGAAATGCGGTTTTCACTAGCTTGTTAGACCCTTATTTGGTTATCTTCTGTTGCAATAAAAGTGATATCGATGCATTTAATTTTTTTGAGAAAATCCATTTCATTTGTAGTGTTGTCGCAAAACGACCTCTAGCGGCGACAAAGCAATCTAAATCAATCCGCTCAAGGCAACGTTGATAGCCTAAGAAAAGCCCTTTTCAACGACTCCAAGTTTGACAAAATCCGTTCAGCCATTTTGAAGTTATTGACATTTCTTTCCAAAGATGTTCGGACACCCCCCACCACTTTCCCTTAAGAGATAGAGCAAAAAGCTTTAAAACGGTGTCCATTTTAGCTATCTGTAATATAAGAATATTTCTCAAAAAACGGGATTTAAAATTCAAGAATGCGATTACGTCCCCTGGCGGCCATTCTAGAAACTTAAAAATAATTTCCAGCATTTTCTCTTGGCCGCTTTAGTCATAATTTTTTTTACGCCAAGTCTTTACGACAATTACTTTTCGAGATAGGGCCGAGTGCCCTTCTTAATTGGCCACCCGGTACTTAGAAAATTAGTTGTGTAAACAAATGAAATCACCTAGAGCAGGGGTGGCGAACCTTTATTCATCTACGTGCCATTTTTTCTAAAGAAATGTTTAATGGGGCCATTACGTGCTATCAAACAATCTTGACTTAGTGATTAATGGAGAAAATATAAAATTAAATACTATCAACTTAACACTTTTCATTTGCAACCAAAAATATATATTTTGTACAACAATAGTAACGTTGTTTATTTAAATGAAAATCGTACGACACTCATTAATGACCAATAGAAAAATTAGTTCACTAGCCATAACCAAGACAACAACAACATTTCTTGGAAATTTTTTCTAGGTAGACATTACTTCTTTTTAGGGTTTGTGTCGTTACGATTTTCTTACCGAATCTGCATTCGAGCATTAATTCATATCTGGAAATTGTTTTTCGTGCATTCCAACAACGTCCTAATTTGCCCTCGCGTCCCGCTCGGGCAAATTAATACGACGTTGTTGGGACGCACTCAAAAAATTTCCGGAAATAATTAATGCTCTTATGAGATTATATGTGAAAATTAGTGCGACTTCTGCTGTTGCAAATTAGATGCTACATAACTTATATTAGCTTCATACTTTGTTACATTTAGCAGAATGCAAGCTGAACGGGAGTCATCTGACAAACGGCTTCTATGCGAGTCTTTAATGTTATTCATTTCTGAAAATAATGACTCGCAGGCATAGGTAGATGAAAATATTGTTAAGATAACAAAAGCCAGCTTCTTCAGACAGCTAAACGTGTCTGGAATTAAATTCTACGTTTTCATAATTTTGATATTGGCATTTTTACTCATATTACCTGATACAGATAGTCTTTCTATTTCATTTAATTCCAACTCTTTCCTTGGTTCGACACATTTTCGAATCCATATTGAACTAGACTGGATAATTCTTTGAACTGAGAAAATCTCGATGACAATTCTTTGATTGAAAAATTAATTACCGAATTAAACTCTTCAGTGACCTTTGCTTGGTCTGGTTTTTCGTGTAAATCCAAATCTCTGGTGATTTTTTTCAAGTTTGGGAAAAACTTGCAGTTTAGCCTCGAAAGCACGAATAAGATCTATCATAACACAATAATTGTTTTATTTGCGCCTTGAAGCTTCATGTTCAACTCATTATTAAATATAAATTGTTTCGATTAGGTACCTAAGTTTCTTAATTAATGACGTGCCCAAATTATTTTGTCACGTGCCATCAGTGGCACGCGTGCCATTGGTTCGCCACCCCTGACTAGAGTAACCAGCATTGAGAGCATTAAATTCGGAAATACGTACACAATGTACCCTACATTTTATGTGTGCCCTACAAAGTTACTTGACCCTGCAATTTTTATACAGAATAGAAGACCTTAATAATGAGTTAAGGTTAGTTAAAAACGACATTCAAAATGGAGTAAATGCACAATAGAATAGAGTAAAACAAATAATGAATTATGTGCGGATATTCAATATGCACCAAAAAGCCAAGGAAGCAGCGGGAAGGTATAGAAAAATAACCGTCTGCTACGCTTTTCAATTCAGACAATAGACCTATATTAAATGGGGATGACATTTTTAAAAAATGGAAACGCTCTAATTGCCGATACAATGTCAACCCAGTCAACCTAAATAATTGTTTCGAAGGTCCATCCAATTTAAAAGAAGGCAAAAACAGAAGAGCTCTCGGTCCCAATGAAATACCGAACGAGAACATTAAACTAATAGTAGATGAAGGTAACATCGATACAATTACAATGCTCACAGACATTACTTCAAAAACCACTTTTCCTCAACCAGAAAACATGAAAACTGATATTTCCGCAAAAATTTCAAGTTCGAAAAAATCATGATCATTATGTTTTATTTTACTAAGAAAGTAAAAATGATTTAATACCTACGTCAAAAATAGACAGTAAATTTAAAAAAAACTAATGTACCCCTGGTGGGACTCGAACCCACAGTCCCCGGCTTAGGAGGCCGATGCCTTATCCATTAGGCCACAGGGGCGATGGTGTTTGAAGTTTCTACTATTGTATATCAATGTGAATATTAATTTTAGTTTGATTTGTTTACAATATTATATTATTCCTTCAATATTTTAGAAAAGCAATTACACAAGCACTTATATTTGTATGAAAGTATGTATTCAACTCCGTATATATTTCCTTACATTATTCTAAAATTCTGATTCATAGAAATCTGCTCCGTAGGTTACGTATAACTGAAATGTAGTTTGAATCATCACTTTATTATTATAATTGCAAAAACTATAGCAGTTTCGTTACTATCAGCATCTAAAGGTGTAAAGTAGCTAACAATGCAGATGATGTGTTTACTGTACTCATAGAACTAGAGTCTAACCGGTCGGGTGCTACAAACGATCCGCGGCGCGCGCTTTCTCTCAGCTAGCTGATTGTTTTGTACCTATCCCGCGTTCATTCAAAAATATTCCGGAATGTTACTTGTAACTCCTTAGTTTTGATTTTTGACTGTATGTTTTTTCTCCACTCTTGGTCCACGTGCCAATAGCCTAAAAAAGCATCATATACATAATTATACGTTACACAACCTAAAATATTTACCGTTTTTCTGGCGCTTCCATAACTTCTACCCATGCGTTGAAAAAACTATCAGCCATATCAAACATGAAAACTTTAGGACTTATAATACCAGCCCTCATTTTAATGGGCTTAAAAAATAGATTTATTACTGCTTGATCAGATCTGTTGGATATTAAAACTGCAGGGAAATCCTTCCCTAAGTTCGTCTAGCACTAATAACGTGTTTGTTTCAAAGCTATAACTATTCAGCCCATGCGTACCATCCATGCATACAACATCAGATCCATATTTTACAAGCAATTCACACTGGGAAGATGTCATGATTATTAAAAGAAAAATTTCAAGTTTTAATTCCGGCTCTTCTTCATCAGTTGTACCCTGCGACTTATAATAAAGGACACAATCTCCTTCTTTTTGCATCTGATTTACCCATATATCTAATACTTACTATATTGCTAGCGGCTATGAGTGGGAAACTCACCAAGGAAGTGAGACAGACAACCAACTCTTCAATGTATAACGGTGAGCGGTGCGCAAGGGCGGCGGCGTCGTCCGCCCAATGGCAAAGTGATCAAGTTTAAAATTCGCTTCTAAAGGCGGAGTTCGAATTCCCACGCATGCGCACGAGACGCGTTATACTCTAAGTGAGACTATGTCGGCGCCGTAATGTTTTCTAGCGTTCCGAGGCCCTACTAGCAATATATGTGTATTATATATATGGATTTACCCATGATTCAACGCTGAATGCATCGTTGGGGTGTCTTACCGCAGCTGATGACAAATTAAATGAATTTTCTATGTTAAACCAGATTAAAATCAGAAATAAAATCCCTTATTTTATTCAAAATTTCATCGAAAGGTATTTTCGCTGCAATCTTCTGGGCCACGTTTTTTCTTTCTGTCTCAGTGAGAAATAGGTGTCCTAAGTCCACTTGATGCCCTACATGTGTTTCAATATATTTAATTTCATGTTTCATTTTTGTAGTCATGAGTCAACTTGACGCTTGCTGAATAAAAGGCATTTATTTTGTTATTTTCCTTTATTTTTAAATGACGTAGACCTTTTCCTTCCGGAATATACACACCAGATCGATGACAAACAAAGGTGTTAGTAGAATGAGTCTTGCAATGATCTTCATCTCTCTTTACAAATCTTGATTTGTTTTTATTTTCAGTTTGTGATTTCGACAGCAGAAAATTCTCATAAGATGGTAATTTCAGTTTCGTTGTTTTAATTTTTATATCATGCACTTCTACAAAATGATTTAAAATTGTTTTTCTGAAATCGGAGCGAAACTACTATTTTCGCTCCGGAAATGCGGCGCGAAAATTGTATTTCCCTGACTAGTCACGAAAACATTTACACATTATTCTCTAAAGTTTTACTGAATATTAATATTTATAGTTGTGTTTTCTACATTGGATATGTTAATCCCGGACAACAAAGCACTTTTATTTCGGATACTACCATTATTTTCATTGTGAACTACATCGCATTTGAACAAACAGAAACTTCATATTCTTTATAGTTATTTTCATCACCAACTGCCAAATGAAAAGTTTCAAATTTTGTAACATCCAGCGACTTCACATTTTTTCTTGATGTCAGCGTTATTTTCCCCTTTCCTGTTCAGTATTCGATTATCAGTCGCCAGTTGATTTGCAAATGATTCTTCCAAGTAACCTTCGGCGACGGTGGAAGATTTCCATCCACCGTGTCTCTTAAGGCTTGTGATATCTCCACCCCCGTTAACCAACAAAGTGGCACAACTACGACGCAGACAGTGGCCAGTATATTCCTCAGGTCTGGTTAAACCAAGATAAGCTGCTACTTTTCTTGGTATTTAGCCGAAAGTATGTACGCCCACTGGTTGTATGGTGCATTTCCCATTTTTATAATTCAAAAAGAGACGTCTATGTGGTGTTTGAGGTGGACGTAATGTACGATACTTCCTATAAAGCGTGATATAAAGCTCATTGCCATTATCCCCAACAACGATGAAGCGCCTTGGTTTATGCGTTTTTGAATCAGGTATCCGTATCATCAATACCGAGTTCTTGTCTTTAACATCATCAATCGACATTTTTGTCAATTCACACCGATGACTAATATAACCTGATTTTTTTTTGAAAACTATTTAAAATTAAATAAAATAATAAATTTTCTACCTTCAGCATCAAAAATTCTTCATCTGGAGCCTCTCTAAGAAATCTGTCAATTTCAATACGGGACAACACTTTTGATTTTTTAGCTTGATATCCATCACTTTGTCTTTTTAAGTACACAATTAGCTTTTTGAACTGGCTGATATCAATATTCCTTTTTATTGATAATGTCGACTTAAGCATGGAATAAGTACTCAAAAGAGTTGAAGCCTTATAGGATCTCTGTTTAGTTTTCTCCACAAAGTAAGCCAAAAGTACGTCTTCTGTAATTCTTCCAATATTTTGAGCCTTACAACATCCTTCAAAAGCATCGTAAACCCAATTATATCTCTCTTTAGACTTTGTTGGCAGTAGCTCCGCCACGGCCTCTTCTGCGGCTTTTCGCATTTCCAAAGGGAGTTCGTTGATAGTTTCTTCACAAGCCATTGCAAATGAACAGGAACACACCAAAAAAACCGACAGCGGTTTTTTTTGTTTATACAAAATTGTCTGTTCCCTTAGAAACAGAGAAACGTACTACTAGTAGATAGGTACGTAGACAATTGCTCATTCAATTTATTAAATTAATAAACATTAATTTTTATTGTAATTGGGGATTTCAGAAAAAATGTAATACAAGACTCGTCAGTAAAATGTCTCACTTGCCTCGGAGCCTTAAAAATACTCGGCACCTCGACAGTAATGCGACATTTTCCTGACTCTTATGTAAATAACTATTTCTTGTGTGTAGTTTGAAAACTGCACATGGGGCATTTTTTGCCACCAGTTTCTTTTTTCTTTTCTGGAGGGTTATGGACTCTCTTATGATTGAGCAAGTTAAGTTTATCTTTGAAATTCTTTCCACACTCTATACAGGACCAATTGAAATTACCAGGTTGTTTGTAATACATCAGTTCTTGAAGATTTTCCAAATTGCATTTTTTCACATGTCTCTTTAAATTAGAGGGAGTGCTGAAGACTTTTTTACATTCTGGACAGTCTTTTCGCCCACTTCCACTGACTGTAGCACTCATATCAATTAACAATTAAACTTGAAGTATCAATAATTAATAGGGAAACCCGGAATAATTTATTATACCAGCTTTTAATAAAACCACAGATAAAACGACAACAAACTCAGGCCAGCTGTCAGCTGGGGTGGAAACCTTGAACGAGTCCAAGTAGTGGGGCGCGCACGCGGATCGGTTGTAGCACCCGACCGGCCAGACTCTTGTAAAAATAGCAGACTTGCGCAGTCGTGTAAAACAGGTGAAAGTCAGCTGTTTTGCGCGTCTTCCGTCATGCCATTTCATTTCCTAATTCTAGCGTTCGAATTTGTGTTTGGTTGTGTTTAGCATTGTTTAGAATTGTTTAAAAATACGTCTACGTCATCCTCCACTAGCATCATTTTCACAATTTCATCCATAACTACGCAGAATAATGATAATATAAACCCGTACAAGCGCGCCTCGCCAGAACTTAATTAATTTTTTCGTTGACCGCTTGTTAATTTCAATATTAATGAATTATTTTTCCTAAAAAAGGATGGATTAATAGACGTCATTAATACACTGTTTTTGATTAATACACTCTTTTTGATTAATTAACTGTTTTTTAAAAAAGGATGGATTAATAGATCTATTAATACACTGTTTTTGATGAATACACTCTTTTTCATTAATTAACTGTTTTTGTGATTTTGACGTTTTGATGATATTTTGCATGGAGGTTAGTTGTATTAATCAAATTTTTCGCCACAAAAAAAGATTTTGCGGTCAACGAAAAAATTTTGTAATCAACTCGTTTGTTAATGGGCGATTAATAATCTCAACTATTAAAGGCACTCACTCGCTATCGCCTGTTCGTGCTTTAAACAGTTTCGATTATTAATCGCCTTCATTAACACACTTGTTGGTTAAATAACTAATATTTAAGGTTTTGTTATTTGTTTTGTCAACAACATTAAACTGCTCTAAAACCGTTCTTTTGTTTCTGCTCGATTCTGCGCAATTAGTTTGCTCGAACCTGCACTAAACTGTTCTGGTGACGTCACGCTAAAGTGTTCAGAGCAGTTTAGAGCAGGACAAACGAACATACCTAAAGAAAGCTGTGCAGTTCGAATTCTCAGGCATACGCACGAGACGCTTAGTACTCAGAGTGAGACTATATCGGCGCCGTAATTTTTCGCCCGTTCCCAGACCGTACTAGCAATATAGAAGTTATGGGATTTATACCCATTTAATACGCAAGCGCCGGAGCAGGTATTGTTCTCTGAGATCCGCCACTTGCGGCACCTGCTGTATTTACAATCTCGAATTCCATCGTTTTGCAGTTTTTAGTTTTTATTAATGTTCGATATCGAAAAGGCAGTCATGAACGGCACAACCACGTTAGGTGCGTATATTAAAGGTCCATTTCAAAACTTGCCTTATCCATTTTACCAAAAGTTTTGACCACATTGTGAAATCCTGTTTTTAGGGTATTTATGAACTTATTGGGAGATTATTTGTTCTTTATGTAGATTTCAATAATTAACTAAGGCGCATTTTGCACGACAAAATGTATTTAAACAGTAGAACACTAAAGTAACGTAACCGGTAATATTAGCAGTGTACCTGTTTTCGTTTAAAATGGATAAGGGGAGTTTTGAAACGGACCTCCACATTTTTAACCCAAACAAGTTATCCAGTGATAACATTTTTATTTTCAGATTATAAAATTCTTATCAAAGACTGGAAATTTTACCAGAAAGATAAGTTAAAGAAAAAAATGGAGCACGCAATCCCATGCAGTTGTAGCTCTGCAGAAGTTGTAATTCCACAAGGAATATTTTTAGTCCAATCTGCAGAGCGCTGTTTAAAAGTGCGTTCTATAAGTGGATTAACATTAACCATAACGTTGGATGACATTGAAGGGTATAATTTGAATGGCAACAACATTGAAATTATTCTAAGGCCATCACCATTGCCAAACCCTGTAATGGTTACTTTTCCAACAAAGGAGGTGTTTGCGCTAGCCTTAGCTGAATTCCGTAATTTCATGAGGTAATAAGAGGTGCTTTCTTTTCAATGAGTTCAGCTGTTCGGTACCAATCGGTACCCTTTGCAAAGAAAGTAAATAATAAAATTAGTTTTGTTAACATTGTTTTATTTGATGCTAAAATAACACATAACTGCAGTTGCAGATAAAAATATAATTTATAAAAGAACTTTAGTTTATTGTTAATTACATTATGAGAATAACTGAGTAAATATTTCATCTCGCCTATTTGTCTGTTCACAAAAGTTCAAGCCGTCCGTGAACCTCTCAAGAATGGGTTGATTAAAATCAGCTTCCTCTGCTGCCATAAAATCCTTATCATCTATGCAAATGTTATGTAACACACATGCACCCATGATCAATTCTGAGCAGAACTTGAGATCTAAATTGTCGAGTTTTCGTAACCTACGGAATCGACCTTTCAATAAGCCAAAAGCATGTTCAACAATAACTCTTATTGATGATAATTGATAATTTAATTGCCTTTGTTGTACACTAAGATTTCCATTGTCTTTAAATGGTGTTACAATTCAATGTAAATTGGGGTAAGCGGAATCTCCAATTATGAAGTCATCTTCTATAAACTCTGGATTACTTGTAATTTTTGCAAATATTG
This sequence comes from Agriotes lineatus, assembly GCA_940337035.1. NCBI lineage: Eukaryota > Metazoa > Arthropoda > Insecta > Coleoptera > Elateridae > Agriotes > Agriotes lineatus. Next base: position 59,111 of record CALNHX010006891.1, read on the forward strand.
CAGATTTTCTTAATAATTGGCATCATGGATCGATCCTGGTTCACCACAAAAAATATCTATAAATTTCTTTTCATGATCCACTACTGCTTGTATTAAAAGACTTGAGTATCCTTTTCTATTGAAATATACTTCATAGTCTTTATGTGGTTTATTAATTTCTATATGGCTACCATCTATGATCCCAACGGTATTATTACCACTTCTTGATAAAAATTCATTTCGAATAACGTCCAGGCGGTGTTGATTGGGCCATTTAATAATTTGATTTTTAATAGATAATAGATATTTTAAAACTCTTTTTATGCTAGCATGTGCAGCACTAAGACACACATTAAACCTATCTGCCACTTGACGAAATGTTTCCATATTGCTCAAATACCATACTGTAAGTAGAAAGGCTTTTTTCGCTGAAATTTTTTCCCTTCCATCTAAATGTGTTGGAAGCAGATCAGCATCTTTCAACATTCCTGTATTATAAATAAGATAGATAATAAATTTGCAATTACAATGAAAAAGAAATATTTATACCAATCAGCTTATACCGGGTGCTGACTTGCGCGACGCACCATAGGAATTTGCATAGTAAATTCTTTATGTTCAATTATTTGCTCCCCTAATTATTTTAGAGTTAAAGTGTAAATACATTTTTTGTAGAGAAAAAAATACTGCATCCATTCATACTGTTGCTAACAATTTTTCATTTTCCGGAACCGAAGGAATGCAAAAAACAAACTAGCATTTTCACAAAAATCAGTGATGCCATGGAATTATTGAAACAAGCCAATGCCAACGCAAATGCGTGCGGCGCGACAATATGTGCTGTTTGTTTGTTTGTCATTGATGTTTGACGTTTATAATAATTCATTATTAATTATGTTCTGATTAATGTCTCTAAGGTACCTAGACCTTGTCCATAACAAAAATGGTTTTACGAGGATGGTGGACGTTCGTTAAGTAAGCTCCTTGTTTATTGTAAAATATCCGTATCGGCAAATTCCAAACAGTACAACCATTAATAGACTGATTCATTTTAAGTTTAAGACTACAGGCAGGTTATTAAATAATTGTAGGTGCAATAATGAGGTTCAGAACTTACACCAAAACGAGAAAAACGACAATACGTTTAATCTTTTGACGGGAGTGACTGGATAATCGCCCCGCACACACTTGCGTTGGCATGGGCTTGTTTCAATAATTCCATGGCATCACTGATTTTTGTAAAAATGCTAGTTTGATTTTTTGCATTCCTTCGGTTCTGGAAAATGAAAAATTGTTAGCAATAGTATGAATGGATGCAGTATTTTTTTCTCTGCAAAAAATGTATTTACAGTTTAGCTCTAAAATAATTAGGGGAGCAAATAATTGAACATAAAGAATTTACTATGCAAATTCCTATGGTGCGTGGCGCAAGTCAGCACCCGGTATGCTGTAGTTCTACATATTCGAAAATGTTGTCTAAACTCTTCGTTGCTATAATTTTTAACAGTGCTTTCAACAAAAAGTTCCGATACTAATTCTGCTCTTCCTTTCTTTTTCTTTCGTTGTTCCTTCTTCCTCCTCAGAAGATTTACCAATTGAACTGGAATGTGAAGAGCACACTCTTTCTGTGTAACAATTTTCAAATAACATCTGTGAAATACATAAAATCTTATTCATATCTCTCTCTCCTATGGCGCTACAGCCCAAATCGGGCCTTGGCCTCCTTCATTTTCTGCCTCCACTTTCTTCTGTCTAGTGCGTATGTTCTCCAATTTCGGGTGTTTAATATATTTCTTGCGTCCTCGTCGACCTCATCTTTCCATCTCTTCCTTGGTCTGCCCACCGGCCTCCTTCCGTCCATATTTCCGTTGAGAGCTCTTTTCGGGTTTCTTGTGTCTTCCATCCTTATGACATGCCCCACCCACTGCAGCCTTTGTAGTTTTATGAAGGTTTCAACTGGGGGTTCTTCTAAATGTTGATATATTTCATGATTGTATCTTACCCGCCATTCTTCATTGTCCTTCACTGGTCCTAAAATCCGTCTTAAAATTTTCCTTTCTAAAATATTTACCGCGTCCGTTGTTTTTTTCGTGAGAGTCCATGTTTCACTTCCATAGCATAAAATGGGGCGTATAATTGTTTTATATATGCGAATTTTTGTACTTCTATGGACTTCTCTTGCTCTAAATGTTGTCGCTAAGGCAAAATATGCTCTGTTAGCTAACATTATTCTTCTTCGAATTTCTCTGTCCTCACTTCTATCCCCTGCGATGCTAACTCCTAGGTATGTGAAGTGCTCTACTACTTCAATGTTATCCTCTCCTATTGTTATGTTCTGCCTTGGCCTATTTGATCTTGTTTGCTTTAGCAACTTCGTCTTTTCTACATTGATGGAAAGCCCCACTTCTTGTGCTTGCTGCTCTAGTTGTATAAAGTAGGGACAAGAAATCAGACGACGTGCGCCACCAAACAAATTTTAGTGACGTCATAAATACCACCATTAGATTTACCAAACCGATATTTATTTTCTTCTTTACAGCTCATTTGAAATCATGTGTTTGGTTTAAGCTTAATCAATTATCAATGGAAAATTAACAATTTAAGCTAAACTAAAATTTGCTTGGTGGCGCACGTCGTCTGATTTCTTGTCCCTACTTTATATGCTTCTTTGGCTGCAGAAATAGATCTTGCCATTATATTTACATCGTCTGCGTATGCTGCCAGTTGTATTGATTTATTGAATAATAGGTTGGATTTTCCCACCGACATCTTATTGCATACTCTAACGCTAGATTGAATAGCATAGGGGCGAGTGCATCGCCTTGTTTCAGGCCCTGGTTTATTCTGAAAGGATCGGTCAGTTAATTTTATTAATTTTTCATACAGTTTTTCTCGGATTATGGAGTCATATGCTTGTCGGAAATCGACAAAGATTTGGTGTACATCAATTTCAAATTCCCATGATTTGCTAAGTATTTGTTTTACCGTAAATAGCTGGTCTATTGTAGATCTTCCTTCTCTAAAACCAGCTTGGTATTCTCCGATAATTCGTTCTGTGAACGGCTGCAGTTTCTTTCTGAAGATGTTTGTGAAGACCTTATACGTTGTGCACAGGAGCGAGATGCCTCTGTAGTTTTTGCACTGTAACTTATCTCCTTTTTTATAAATTGGGCATATGATGCTTTTGTTCCATTCCCTAGGCATTTCTTCCTTCTCCCATATATTCGTGATTAGCGTATGTGTTGCTGTTAATATACCGTTGCCTCCGGCTTTAAGCAGTTCCGTTGGAATAGCGTCTATTACCGGGGACTTGTTATTTTTCTGGGCTTCTATTGCTGCCCTTACCTCCTCTATTGTTGGTGGTTCTTGTTGTTCATCATTTATTGGCATTCTGGGTTCTGCATTTCGTGGCTGTTGATCTACCTGCGTCTCTATTCCTAGTGGCTGCTGGAAGTAGATTTACCATGTATTTTTAATGGTCTCTGTATCACTTACGATCTGGCCCGTTTCGTCTCTACATAGACTCGTTCTTGGCTTAAAACCTTCCCTCTGTTGTTTAAGGTATTTGTATGCCTTTCTGGTTTCATTTTCTTTAAAGTCTTCTTCCATTTGCCGTATTTGATCATTTTTGTATTTTCTTTTCTTTCGTCTACATAGCTTATCTGCCTTCCGTCTTTTTTCTTCGTATTGTTCTCTCCTTTCTCTAGTACTTCTTTGTATATATATTTTGTACGCTGCGTTTCTCTCTTGAATTGCTTGTTCTCATTCTTCGTCGAACCACTTTTCCTTCCTTTGCCTTTGTCGCATCCCTAGTATTTCTTTGGCTGTTTCTACGGTTGCTGTCTTTATCCTCTGCCATTGATCCTCAATTGCTGTTTCGCCCGTTTGTTCTCTAGTCTTTCTTCCAGCTGTTCTTCGATCCTTTTTTAAATTTCTGGGTTCTTGAGTTTATCTAGATTGAGTCTATCCTGTGCACTTTGCTTCTCCTGCTTGTGGCTATTTATTTTGCATCGAAATTTTGCTTGTACTAAGCGATGATCCGATCCGCAGGATGCGCCCCTTCTAGCAATCACGTCTAAAATAGTAGTTCCTGCTCTTTTATCTATCATAAGATGGTCGATCTGATTGACTGTCGTTCCATCAGGTGAGACCCATGTGCCTTTATGAATGTCGCGATGTGGGAAACATGTTGAGCTAATAACCATATTTTTGCTGGCTGCGAAATCTATTAGTTTGTTCCCATTTTGGTTTGATTCCTCATGTAGGCTATCTCTTCTGATAGTGCCGCGATATTCCTCTTCTTTCCCGATTTTGGCATTCAAATCACCGATTACGATTTTTACGTCATTCCTCGGAGCTGCGTCATATACTCTCTCTAGTTGCTGGTAGAATTCTTCTTTTATTTCTTCCTCCTTTTCTTCTGTTGGTGCGTGAACATTTATTATTGATACATTAAAGAATTGTGTGGCTATTCGAAGTCTACATATTCGTTCATTCACCGGCTGGAAATCGGTTATGTTATGTTTCATGTTGTTGTCTACTATAAATGCTGTGCCCAGTTCCCTATCTCCTTGACTTTTACCACTATATAGTATTGTATGTGATTTTGTATCTTTTATTCCGTCTCCTAGCCATCATGTTTCCTGGACAGCTGTGATTGCAATGTTGTATTTTTAATTTCTTTCAGTAGGCATGCTTGTGCTCCCGGTTTGAAAAGAGTTCTCACATTCCATGTTCCAATATCGAAATCCATATTCTTTAGCTTTAGTCGTCTTCGATTTATCCGTCCTATCCGAGGTTTACATGAAGGTTTCGTAACTATGTTTTTTTTCCGAGGAAAGGGTTGCTAGCCCCTGGGGTAGTTGGCCCCACGCCCAACCCCCTTTTCGGAGGACCATAGCTCGGGTATCTCGGGGTTGCAAAGCCCGTACTAACATCTAAAATGTTAGTCCCTGAGGGGAAAAAAATTATATTGTTTACCTTTAGTACCTATTATATCATTTTCTATAACTGTAGTCATTGTAAAATGGTAAGTTTTTGCACTACCACAAACACATTATTCATTCCAAAGAGGTTATGTTTTTGTTGACTCTATTTTACTGGATACCCCCATCTAAAAATCTGTTCTTTTCAAGATCATTTCTGAGCAGTTCAATTTTACTAAGCCAGGGGGCAACAAGCCCTTGAAATGGAAGCAAGAAAAATGTAACCTCATTTTATATATAGTGTGACTAAAAAGCCTCTTCTGGCTTATGTATGAAATTCAAGTATAAAATTTTTGCATAAGCTTAAAGAAAATGAAAACCTCTTACAAAAGTACTAAAAATGTCACCAAAACGTAGCTTGGTTAAAATATGAATTGACATGTTTTTTTTCCAAAGTTTTGTATCTGATTTTATGAAGGAATCGGAGACTTTTTTGGATGCACTGTATATGTAGTATTTGGTATTTACACAAGTTCAAATGGCAAGTTTTAGTGAGGTTGAATTGAGCGAGTGTTTGACAGTTTATTGTGTACTAATTGTTTAATTTTGTTTCAGAGAAATACCGTTAATCCCAACACCACCATCGTCAGTATGGAGTGAAAGCGAGTAATTTTTGTATGAACCTATCCTTAAATAAAATTATTTTGTATCAAACATGTTTTTCTCTTTTCTTTCTGAATAACAAATCTGGAAAATTGGGATGTCGAATAATTTTTATTATGACAGATAGTTTTTTTGTCAAGAATTCAGCGAATTCATTTAATTATTACTCATTTTAATCATTCTAAAATTTATTGAAATTGTTTCAAAATCTCAATTTGTTCTGAACAGGTACATATAGTACATACTTAAACGTCATTTTTAGGAGCAGAAATCTTTTATTAAGCAACAGTAAAAGATATGAATAAACACGAACTAATGTAATGATCATAATGACGCCGGGTACACAAGAACTGGCATTCAATGTGGTATGGCCGTTGTCTGCAATTTTTCTCATTATCCGAGCTTAAGGCCCATAAGGAGAGAGACTTGAACTTGTGATTACTCCTACTTGACTTTAAATACGCATTATACGCAACCATCGTTACGCTTCTTGCACTCTTCGTTTTCACTCACACTACCTGCATTTCTAAGCAATAGTGACCGTTTCTTGGAAAAGGATTAGTTTGTTGATCAACAGAATGTTTCACAAATAGATTTTCTAGGAATTGGCAGGCAGTGTCTTAAAAAGAATTTCATCTAGTATGTTTTGAATTTCGTTTGCATGTAAATTTTTATGTGCAGTTACATTGGGATTGGTATTGCATTATGGGAAATTCAAAGCATACTAGAAGTCTTTCAGTTTGTAAAGTACACCGCGTCATAGATGCGCAGAACGCTAGAAACGTCCGGACGAATCCATTACGTTCAACAAGGTGATTTTTGCTGTTGTATTCACTTCATTGCCGTTCATCGTGTCATTTTGTTTTCTCGTGTGTTCATCAAACCTTAACTCTACTTTTTACTTCTTTTCGCTTTTTAAACAGTACTTTTCAGAGCTAAACAGCTAGGATTGGGATTATTTTCATGTAAGTAAAAATGTTCGTTTACAGTATGAATTTGAGGTTACTATTACCGTACACGCCTCGAGTAAACCCATTGCTACGCCACTGATACCGGCTATAGGCGCCACGCCTATGTACTTCTTGCTTTGACGCCACACTAGATGTAAGACATTTTAAGACACCCGATATTAACCAATTCATATTTTAAAACACTGAAAAATGTTTACTATTGTTGTTTAATTATAATATGGTTTTGTCTGTCTTGTACTCTTTTTCTATGTATTATTTCTGTGTATTATTTATTGGAATAAATCAAATTATCCAATACGATAAAATACAGTTTCTGAAATTTTTGTAGGTACCTACTACGATCATTAGGACAGCATGATAGCAAAAAAAAAATCTTTTGGCCTAATAATAACGGGGCCTGGACACAACGCCCACTGGTTACAAACCCCAACTCAGAATTTGGTCATAACGCCCAACTTCGATTTTGGTCATATCGCCCAGGCACCACAGAAAGTAAGAAAAATGTGTATCTAAAATTAATAATAATAAACTTTTAGGGTGAGGTAGCAAAATTTTCAAGTTCCCGTAGGTAGTATTAATATTATTTATTTTTGATAATTCAGTGGCGTAGTGTGTTGTCCAAAAGAGTTTCTAAATTCGGATTATAACATAAAGTTGTATTTTTTATATGGAATACATAGTTAGCTGTGGCATTATGAGTCACAACGCCCAATTTTGATTTTGGTCACAACGCCCAACTTGGTCACAACGCCTGTTATAGGAGAGAGCTATCGACGCTACTGAAACCACCTTTTTGGTCATAACGCCCAACTTCGATTTTGGTCACAACGCCCAATTTCGATTTTGGTCTGAACGCCCAACTTGATCACAACGCCCAATTTCGATTTTGGTCAGAACGCCCAACTTGGTCACAACGCCCAATTTCGATTTTGGTCACAACGCTCATCTTGGTCACAACGCCCAACTTTGATTCTGGTCATAACGCCCAACTTGGTCACAACGCCCACTTTTGATTCTGGTCACAACGCCCAACTTGGTCATAACGCCCAACTTTGATTTTGGTCATATCGCCCAGGCACCACAGAAAGTAAGAAAAATGTGTATCTAAAATTAATAATAATAAACTTTTAGGGTGAGGTAGCAAAATTTTCAAGTTCCCGTAAGTAGTATTAATATTATTTATTTTTGATAATAATTCAGTGGCGTAGTGTGTTGTCCAAAAGAGTTTCTAAATTCGGATTATAACATAAAGTTGTATTTTTTATATGGAACACATAGTTAGCTGTGGCATTATGAGAAAGAGGATTTTTTTTCCCCATTTCAGTGATATATGTCGCATGGGATCGATTTATTCATTTTCAGTATTTTCACTACTTTATAGTAACAATTCACAATTTTTAATATTTCATCGTTTTCTAGTTGAAGACTTGTGCCATTTATAATATAAGTGATTAAACAAAGTTTTTGCGTTTATTGTTTATTGTTACAATACCACCGTTTGATTGACAGAATTAATCACGTTTGATTGTTGCTTATCTATATAAAAATATATAAAACTGAAAGTCCTGACTCACCCACTCATCAACGCCCAGCCCAAACCCTAGGGCCTAGAAAGCTGAAATTTTGCACAGAGGTTTCTTTTATGATGTATACAAGGAATAAGGAGGGATATTTCGAAATTCAACCCCTAAAGGGGTAAAATGTGGGTTCCAATTTTGTATGGAAAAATAATATTAAATAGGCATTTCGACTTGAAACTTCGTAGGAGTACTCCTAAAAACAAATAAGCAAACACGTATTTCGTGATTTTCCGAAAATCAACCCCTTAGGGGGTGAAATGGGGTAAATAAGCTTAAAAATCGATATGGATGTCGTTATTGAGGTTTTTTGAGACGTTGATTGCAAAAATGGCATTTGAAGTTTGACAGGTAGATTTCTCATAAAGAGTAGGCATCCGCTGAGAAAGTATTTTTGAAAATTCAACCCAAAAAGGGGTTGACATTTTGTAAGATCAAATTTTGAACTAAGTCATTCAAAGTTTTTGGAAATTTGTCCCCTGAAGGTGAAAATAGAAGATGACGGGACGGAACGGGACGGGACTGGACTGAACTGGACGGGACGGGACTGGACTGAACTGGACGGGACGGGACGAGACTGGACGGGAAGAGATGGGATGGGACGGGAGGGGTAGGGAAGGAACGGGGCGGGACAGGACTGGACGGAACGGGACGGGATGGGAAGGGAACGGACGGGACGGGACGGAAAGGGAGGGGAGGGGAGGGGAAGGGAAGGAACGGGGCGGGACAGGACTGGACGGAACGGGAAGGGAAGGGACGGGACGGGACGGAAAGGGATGGGATGGGATGGGTGGGGGGGAGGGAACGGGGCGGGACGGGGTCGGGAAAAGGGACGGGGCCGGAGACGGAGATGGGAATGGGATGGGATAACAGAAAATAATTAGCCATTATTTAATACACAAATAACAAACCTCGCGCGTACTAAGTCGCGGGTAACAGCTAGTAGTATTATATTGTCCTTCATACATCCATTTATCAGAACATTTTATTGTCCATTAAAACCTCTGCAGCTTCTCAAATTAAAAATGCATTTGCAAAAATTTAAATATCCTACTTCATATTCGAAGGAGGTTCGAAAATATGAAAATGATTGAAAAATAAATACCCTTATTTTTCAAACTACACAAAAGTGTTAATTGGAAGTATTTGTTATAACATATCTATTAAAAATTATAATTGATTTTAAATTGTTATGTGGCCCGTTTGTTATTAAATTATTTAAAAATTTCACACAAAAATGAAATGTTAGTACTAATTTCGAATCACCTAATATCTTGGTTGCTAAGTAAGGGGAAACTCAGGTTTGACAGTAGACGTTTATCGTATCCGCTTATAAGTTAATTTTGAAGTATTTCATTTGGTAATACACAGGGTGGTAAGAAAAAATAGGAGAAACCAGAAAAAATTGTTTTCGAAGCAAGTAACTGTGACTTTATATTTGACACCTACTTTTAATTCTTCTTAAAATAACATTTTTGTCTATTTTGAAAAATAAGGGTACTTTATTCTTGAACCATTTTCATATTTTTGAACATCCTCGATATACGAAAAAATATATCTACATTTTGGCAAGTGCATTTTTAGTTTGAGATGTAGAAACTTGTATCAGGAATAAAACTTTCTGATAAATGGATGATAAAAAAATGATACCACATACAACTATGGGTTCCATATACAAAAAAAAACTTTATGGTATAACTCGAATTTCAAAACTTTTTTTGAATAACTGACTACCCACTGCATTCGCATCGAAAAAGTTCAAGAAGAACGTCAAATTACTTTTATCTATTTTTATAAATAGGCGAGATATGGTCACAAAACGAAAAATCGAAAAATTAAATTTTTGTTTATAACTCGAAAACAAAAGACGGTAGCCCATTTTGGTTTCCACCATTAAGTTTTAGTCGAAAAAAGATCGAGGATGGGCATCCATTTTTCCATATCACCTATACTTATCGAGATTCCCTATGAAAACATCGAAATTTTTCCAACCTGTACACTCTGCGACAGCGACCGCGTTTGTTCAGGAAAATAAATTTGAACCCACGTAGTAAAAAAAACGATAATTAGCTATTGTAGGTATCGGAATGTTAAGAATTTGCTACGTTTTGTAATGTCTATGACGTATTCTGAATTTCCACCCATTGAGTTTTCCGTCGGAATTATAATGCCTCGAATGTTCTCTCGCGGAAGGCACGTTGGGTTGAAATTACAGAATTGGTTAAATTGCTAGTTATATGTATACAGATTGGTGGCAGAAAATGTGAACATAAGTAATCAAATGAGTTAGAATACAGTTTATGCGCTTTGTAAGCGTTAGGAACTTTAAATTTGGGTGGAAGGTTCAATTTGTTACATAAGGTAGTGCTAAGAAGGAATTTTTTGAAATTCAACCCCTAAGAGGGCGAAAAGGGGTAAAATGGGTTTTCACGAATTCCTTAATGTCTCTTACACCCGATGTTTACTTGCAAAGATTTTCAATGCAAATGCTTAGAAACGTATTTCAGGATTTTGCTCTAATCAACCCCTAAAGGTGCAAATATATGTTCAATGTGAATTTTGAAAAATTTACCCCTAAGGGGGTAAAAAGAGGTAAATGTGTTTTCACAAATTCCTCAATATCTCTTAGACCCGGCTATCGCCTCGTCAAAAGAAGTAACTTTCTCACGTTCTAAAATCATTAATTTCGCGCACTTAATACAAAAATAGCATTTTCCAACTCCTACAATTATTGAGGTTTTTCCTAATTAAAATTTGAACTTAATATATCCAAAAAACTTGACACTTGACAGTTTGACACAATGATATCGTTAGTTACCAAAGTACACTGTGTTATTTCCTGTTTTTTTTTTTTTACAAAAACCACAATAATATATTCGCTAGTGATTAATAGTAATTTACGATACAAGTGCGTAAAGCTAGTCTTTAATCACGAGTGGGGCAGAGTTCAAACCCGAGTGAGCGCGTCTATTAAGCTCCGCGAGTGACTAAAGTTGCTTTACGCATGTGTATCGTACAATATTTTATCTACGATAGAATCTACAAAACACGGTAAATATAAAAAAAAATTTTTAATGTAAATTGCAAACGTTCGTAATTTTGCGTAATTAAAAATGTTAAAACCGTTGCTACTGACGATGTGCCGAATGAAATCTTTTAAACACGTTGCTGCTGACGACGTAAACTAATGTAAACATGTTATTAAACAGTCGTTTTACAAACTTAAAACTGCCAACTAAAAATCAATTTTATACTGTCGTAGATAAAGTAAATTTTATCCACTATTATCATTAAAGTGTTACTCTAGTAACGTGGCTTTAGTGGATAAAGCACTTACAACTTTATAGGTAGGTGTTGAAAAGTAGTTATGTATGGTACAATTGAATAAAGAGGCATTTTATCCATAAGAGCAAAACTTTAGCTCACGAGCCAGCCGAGTGAGATAATTTCCCCAAATGGATAAAATCTCTATGGCATTTCATTTGGAAATGTACTACATTTCTTCATTCAAAATTGATAATAAATGTGGTACTTTTATCATTAGCAACACTTTTATCTCTAGCAACGGCAATTCGTTTTACATTTGGCAATACCGAAGTGTGATGTTGCTGACACTGTAAGTCTATGTCAAATTCGAGGTTAGTAGGTTAGGTTTTGCATCAGTTTTGACATAGATTGACGCAAAACCTAACCTGCTAACCTCGAATTTGACATAGACTTACAGTGTCACCAACACCACACTTCAGTACTGCCAAACGCTTATCATCAACTGGAGCTGCTTATTGTGCTTTAGTACGTAGGAATGAGTTATGCTCATTTTGGTTATGTTTTGACAGTTAGTGTCACTTGTATGTAAAAATATAATATTTTACATTCCTTATAAAATGCGATAAAATAGTATACTCAACACGTTAGAAAAGTGGTTTTTCTGAACTCGTATGGCAGTTTAAGTACTCGCTAACGCTCGTACTCAAACACACCATACGTGTTCAGAAAAACATCACTTTTCGCAAATTGTAGAGTAATATACTATTATTCACGTGTAGCATATAAAACTTTTTCCAATACCTACAATTAATTGTATAAATAAGTTTTAAAATTGAATAAATAATTTTAAATATGTAATCATACTACTTGGTTGTGTACCAGTTTTCGCGGTAACATATTTGTATTTTGTAAGTTGCGGTGGATTATTAACTACTTTATTCACTAGTGAATAAAGATTTGCTCAGATACAATACAGTTTTATAGATAGACATTGGAAAAAGAAAATTACTTCACTAATATAGCCAAATATATAAGAATATTAAAGGACAAACGCTCCAAAAAAGCCGCGAGCTTTTCCAACAATTTCAACACTTTGGACTTTTCAAAATGTATGTTTGCCTAATAGGTATCTTTATTGACTTGTAACCCGACCACGTCAATCATGTTGCAAATCATTTTGCATGTACTAAAATAGCTACTGTAAGAATCGATAATAATTTATAAAATTATTAATCAAGTTAATCAGTTTTAATAAATCACTTGTTAGTTCGCAATAATATTGTCTAGCAATAAAAAAAATATCTCGCGATACCATGGCAGACATCACATTTTCCAGTTGAAAGTTTGGGAAATTAGAAATTTGTTATTTATAATAGATTGCATTAGATGAACTCGGTAAAGCTCGTTCTTAAAACTTCCCTACTCACAAAATAAAATATACGGCACTTTTATTTTATTCTGTCACTGTTGTAGGCAGACTCCAAATTTATTTAATTTTTGTATTGATTTGGTATTCTTATACTTCAATTTGACAAATAAGTACCTAACGTCATTACTTTTCATAGTAGTGTTATAATAATCCGTTTCTAATCCAACTGACTAATTTTAAACGGTGTGTTAATGATGGCGACAAAAAAATAGAGTTTTGATTTTGTTACATTATGTCAATGTATAATTATAACCATTAATTTTTTGTGATTAAAACAAATTTTTTAATTTAATACACCATATAAAAACATATACATACATGGGCATTTGAGGTGAAGTTTAGTTCATTTTTTTGGAGAAAAATTTGTAGGAATAAATGCATTTCTAGAATAAGAACTCTGCAACAGATTTAACGGAATGCATTGCATTATGAATTCGAAAGCCATTTCCTTTAAATAGAATCTAGGTGCGATAACGGTAATGACATGTTACAGCTAATTATCTGATTATGAATAAAAGTAATATCATTAACTAGCTGACCAATAAGCAAAGTCATGAAAATATCTCCTTTTCCCCAAATCTTGGTACGTGTACTTTAATTATGGTAATTCGGTACTGATACTGTGCTTTCAGTGTGTTTATATTATAATCCTATAGTCTACGATTTAAAATGGCTAAAACTAAATCTTTAAGAATATCCAGAAAAAGCAAAAAAATCCTTATGAAACAAGTGAGGATGTGGTGAGTACAAAGCTTTATTAATTGGATAATAGAAATATTTTTAGTATTAAAACTATATGTAATTCAGCAGGTATAGCTAGAGACCTTTTAAGCGTGATTAACTCACTGCATTTTTTTAGTAAAATCTATATATACATATTGTAACGATCTTGAGGCCGGGCCGTTGGAGACATATGACTCAGCGTCCCGGTCATTAGAAAAGGACCGAAGGCGGGGGCAGTGTCACGACCTTGAGCCGGTTCACGTGCGGACAGATGAGTCACACCCTTCGAGAAACGACATTGGGGACTCATGCGCTCGAACACGTCAGCGTTGCGGGAAGGATCGAGCAAGGTCTCGACGTTTCCGGAATGACTCACCCGGCGCGGAAGCTGCCAAATAAATAAACCCGTGTGTACATAAAATCTAGCCATATAAATAACGCGTTGTAAATAAATCTAGCCAGATAAATCATTAATGTTTAAGTCGCGTGAAAATAAATGAAGTGTATTTGTTGTTAGAAATAGTTCCTGATTAGTGTATAAATAACTTGTGTTCCGCCTTAATAGTCTCGTGTTTTGTAAATACTAAAGATAAATTGCTGTAAATAAATGGTCAAAACAAGAAGCGGCGTATAATTTTTAATAGCCCAAAACGTAAAACGTAACAATATATATATATATATATACAGTGTCTGCCAAAAAGTCGGCATAATATGGGAAAAAAAACTTATTTTTGATTTTTCAAAAAAAAAAAAAATTTTACGTCAATAATTTGTGCTTGTCTAAAAACCTATTTAGCCTTTATCATATATACCAAGTGATTTTTACATATTTAGAAAATGGAGTTTTTCGAAATTGTCAAAATCCGAAAAGAGCTATTTTTAGGAAATTAAGTAAGATTTCAATGAATTTTTTTTAGAGTGTTATTTTTAGCTAACTCAACAATCTCAAGGCCAGAAAACCCCTATTTTTTTTAACTTTAGCTAAAAATTAATTTTTCAATTTTTTAAATATTTTTCAAAATTTCACAGATCAAGACTTAAAATAAAAATTCAAATTTTTTTATGTGAAGACTAAACATTTATAATTGGAAAAATAATATAAAATGTTAATTGCTTCTTTAGATTTTTCTATTATTTACCGAAAAGTAGTATGCTGGCATAATTTTTACGTTTTTTATGCAAGGCGCCTTTTAGAAGAAATATTTTTCATTTCTAGTTAATATCTATTTAAATTGCTTCTAGAAACTCTAATCTAGCCCTGTTAATGAATTATTGTTACAAAAATCGTGTAAATGTTCTTTTACAGTTATCTAAATGAGGATATTTATTAGAACATGTAATTGGGCTTGTGTTAGGTGTGTGTCTTGGTAATGTGTTGACCTTGTTACTCTATCTCTTAGAGTCTGTGGTTCTGAGTAAAGCACAGTTAATGCCCAACTCAACCGTGAATGGTTTCACCAAACCCGATATCGATCACAAGGGCTGCAGAAAAATTCTGCCCACCATTGAATTCGAACCAAGGACTTGCTTAATGCAAGGCTAACACTCTATCAACTGCGCTGTTTGGTTTCTCTAGCCTACTTGGCATTGCTACAATGTACAGGGTGTCTACTAATATGCAATTTTAAAATTCCAGGAATTCAAGGGCCATTTTTGTTAAATTCTAAGTAATTTCACACTACAATTCCCGATTACGATATTACCGCATTAAACTATTTTAAAGCAGCAAGTACACAAAACAAGTTATTAGTATTAATCTGTGATATTTCATATATTTAAATCGAAGCAAACACAAAGACAAAACCCAAATACATATTAAAAAATCTGCTTTGATACATGCACACAACTTCCTTTTACAGTGATCTTATAATTAGTCAAAAATTTGTTTTAAATTTTTAAGCATTTGTCAAAAATTTTCAAAAATTACAAATTCTACAGAAACCGTACAAAATAGGCCCCTTTCAGACGAAACGACTTTTTGTCGTGCGTCGTATACGACACAGTCCCGTGCATTCCCAAGATGCGCCATAGAGCACACCACTTTTCGTCGTGAACATGACGGCATTATGGGCCGTGATGTATCAGGGTGTTTGTATATAGCTAGACAGTTTCATTAATAATAGAGATATTAAAAAAAACTTTTTTTTGTTTTAAATGCCAGTATTCAGTCTACAAACTGTCATAAATCAATTTAAGTCATGGCTTCCTATTTTTGCGACACGACATTGCTTTTTTAAATTGAACACCCCGTATATTTGTAGATATTTGAAATTAGCATAAAAAATACTTATGATAGATGTTCAGACTAAAATTTTGGAAGCCATTTTTAAAAATTAAAAATATTTAGTTCATGTGTAAGCCATGACATGCAAAATCATTAAAAATCGAACAAGAAATGCAAAACAAACTAATATTCCTCATAGCCGAATTATCACATCAAACGCACTAAAATAAAACTATGTTTTTTAAATGGACCAATATGAGTTTCATTAAACAGTTGAAAACTACATCAAAAAAGCATTCCAACGATGTTCCACATTCGCCATTTCATTTAAAAGTAGCTTTTAAAAAATTTATTTTTTAAAATATATATTGCAAACATAATTATTCCATTTAAAGAACATAGTTTTCATTGTTTTAGTAAGTTTGGTGCTATAATTCGTCTATAAGCAACTTTTAGAGCCAGGTAGACTTTCTTTTGCATTTCTTGTTTGATTGTTAGTGATTTTGGGTAAGGCATTGCCTAATTTGGGCATTTTAAAAAAATAAAATAACTTTTAATTAAGCATACTACCATAGCACTGATTTAAAATCTTTAAAGATATGCAGGGTGTCCCATTAAAAAAGCCAAAGTCGTGTATCAATACGCAAAAATAGGAGGTCACGGTTTAAAATGGATTACAATTTGTAGGCTACATACCTACTGGTATTTAAAACAAAAAGAAGTTTTTTTCAATATCTCTATTATGAACGAAGTTACAAGCTGTCTAGCGATTTATAAACACCCTGTATGTAGGCTTCTAATCGTATCTCGGTTTTCAGTCAATGAATGGCCGCGAATGATTGCTGTGCGTATACTAGCTTTGTTTCCAACAGAAAAAAAGAACGACATAAAGCAAGTGTGTGGGTTCATCCAGTGAATATTGAAAGGCCTATTGCTGGCGCTTTTGGTCATTTTGTTTAGCACTTTGTAAAGTGATGAAAACCAATCTTTCAATTACTTTTAGAATGTTAATAGTGTGAGGGTCGTGCAATTACAGACATTTTATTTTATCTTAGCTATCTTATTTCTAGGAAGGACACCTTTTATTTTAGGTATTTTATTTCTTGGACAATAATAACCCGTATTTTATGTATGATATAAGTAACAATTACATCACTTAACAAAAGCTTTCGTTTGTTTTGCTAGTTTGTAATTTGACTCATTTTGCAGCTGTTGAGTGTGCCTCAGCGCGAGAATCGAAAATTTCCATATTAGATTTATGGCCAGGGGCTTAGGCGAATTTGAGGAACAAACAGCCCAAACCGCCGACTAAATTAGTTTGGAGATTTATTAGTTTACGATTTCAGCCAAGGGAAACACGTATCCAAAAGGTCGTGGGAAACAGCAATTTAAAACGCAACAGAAAAAGATTAAAACCGTCGTGGGTTTTGGAAGCGAAACTACCAATTAACATCGCGTCGTTATAGCAACGAAATTTAGATTACGTTGTCATTGGCGAGACGCCCCGCGACACAGGATGGAGGGGTTCTTGTAAGTTGCATAAAACACTCGACATAGGATAGGAGAAGGCAGAAAAACAAAGTCTGGTGCATGTGGTAGTTCTAGGCGTAACACGAAGAACTGTTACAACAGCTGATCACTTATTTGACCCCTATTTCACTAGGTACAGCGGAAACTGACATCGCGAGGTCTCTCTGTCCTTGTTAGTGAGCGTTGAGTACCAACTAGAGATAGGCGCGTGAGTGAGTTTTCACTCACGTCACGCACGTTTCACGCTTGCTTTAAACACTCACGTTCACGTTCACTCACGTTTGACAGCGTGACACGCCACTATCGACGTGACACGCAGCTTTTATTTCGAAATTTAAATTCAGATAGAACAGAATGTTAAAATTTAAAACCAATGAAAAAAAAACCCTAAACAGAACTAAAAATATGTTTTGCACGTGACATAATTTACGTGATATGTTGCAATCAGAGTAGGTGACACAAAAAGGAATAAATGAAAATTGACTACATTAACTTACGACAAGGGATAAATACTGATTTCTCGCAAATACATTTCTTGCAGCTGTCTTCAAAGACATTACTTTTAATACCAGAAGCTGTTATTGAAATTGACATTTCTCTTATTGGTATGAGTGCAGAAGGTATATGTTGCTAGGCAACACTTTTAATTCGTAGGTTTAAAAGTACTTTTACGTACAAGGATCAACATTTTCAGCGTTAAGGCGAGTATACAAAACAAAACATTGCTTTTATTAGAATAATAAGTTCATCTACACATCTACACAATAAATTGGTTTAAAAGTAAAACGTAATCAACGCTTTCAGTGTTAAGTTGGGGCACCCTGCAGTTTTTTATTCGTTACTATATATTTAACGTGAAACGTGAATCACGCCTTGAAAATTTTCACTCACGTTCACGTCACGATTTTTAAATATTAGTCACGTTCACGACGTGACACGACTGTTTTCATGTCACGCGCCCATCCCTAGTACCAACTCTTTGTCTTTCTTATTTCCTTAGGTACAGCGCAGCCCGACATTGCGAGGTTTTCGTTCCCTCGTTAGTAGGGGCGTGAGTACCAATTCTTTACCTTTCTATTATTTCACTTAACACTACCAGGCCCCATAGTAACAAGACTCAGGCCTCCTTGCCGCTAGGCCAGATAACAATGAACCCCCGACGCCGTACACGGTGAAAAGTCGTTTCGTCTGAAAGGGGCCTTAGTTGGAAAGACAAATTTTCTCTAAAATTTTAAGCTGAATTCAAAAATGTAATAATATACCGGGTGTTCTATTTAAAATAACAAAGTTGATAGCAACTTTCGGTATAACCGGAAGTGATATCACAGTCGCTCTTACACATAAAATCCATGGTCATAGTTTCAGATTTTCAATTTTATTAGTTCTCTATAATGCCCTATAAAATAGGAGTTAATAAAAAAAAAGAAAAAACCATTGTAGAGGTATTCAACTGGAAAATTACCTATCTCATATCAATACATATTAAAAATGTAATGTTTTTAAGAAAAATCTGAAAAATCACAAGAGTAAACACCATACTTCCGGTTATGCGATTTTCTTTAAAAGCTTGCTGTCGCAGGTAGATAGTACACAAAACATATATATTAAGTTTCAATGCCATATCTCATTTGTTTTTGAGATATGCTGTTCACAGACAGACAGACAGACCAATGAACAAAAACATGTTTTTTGGGTTCAGGGGACTCTAAACCGTAAAGATGTGTTGAAAACTCAAATTTTTGGAGTAAATCCAATACTTCCTTTATTGTAAAAGGAAGTAAAAAGTGAATTACGTGATTCTTTAACCTGTAAGTGGGCAAGTAGGGTGTACCCCATATACAGTGTGGTCCATTAAGTGTGCAACAAATGGAACGTTTCTTTATTAGTCGTACAACCACAATTTAAATACTCTCTGTCGGCACCTTTGATCTCAGGTATGCGATTTCTGTGACCCTGAATGCGGCAGCCATATTCTTAGCTGTAGTATTGGCGCGAAATTCAAATATTACTTCATAGTACTTAGTGGTAGAATAAAGAAAACAACAATGCAAACACAAAAATCAATTGATAAATATTTATTCTTTCTAATTATGCGATTCGCTGGATGAGGACCTATTATAATTACAAAAACCCTATTCCTTTTCTGAGGTTTATTAAAATTAAAGGGTTTCAATGAAATCTTATAAATAAGATACAATTTTATAAATCGAACAGACTTTACTTGTCTTCCTCTGTCAGGTACCGTAAAATCGGGTGACTTTGCAATGGCCGGTGAGTTTGCAAAAAAAGAGATATTTATATTCGTCATAATTTTTTTGGGATTGGTAACATTGTTGAACACCTGCGGGCGCAGCTGTGTCTTTCAACAGGTTCAGTGCGTACCCAGACGTGGTGTGGAGTCGTTGTGGACGTTTGGCGGCAAGAACTCTGCGAGTAAGTACTGAAGTGTTTTTTCGTAAAATTTAATAAGTGAAATGCTAAGGGATCTGGAGAATTATACAAATGTCTTGCACAATCAGGGACTTGGATATAGAGTGCTTATATATTTCGGCATTAGTAAAAAAATAAATCAGAATTAATTTACAACGTTTCATGGAGTTTTGCAATTTATTTATAAAATTACGCACTTTCTGTTTTTTTGTGGGGTGACTTTGCATAGTCAGTTTTATATGTTTTTATTATAGTAAATCAATATTTTTATTATTCTTTTTTGCTTTTTATTGCAGAAAAATGCCTAGAGAGTACAAACAAAAATTGGAGTGCGACATATCAGAACTACACTGAGGAGGATGTGGGGGACGACCTTCTGGGATGCATCTACTACTTACAATTACAAAATTCCATTAGCAACATTATATTATAAAAGAAGTGGAAAACATCCTGGTGCACCAGGTCGTCAAACAGTATTAACAGAGGTTGAGGAACAACACTTTGTGGATGTTATGACAGCAACTGCATAGTTTAGGGCACCACTCACCATTTTCGACCTTAAAATGATAATAAAATCTTACTTAAATGAGGAAGGGAAAACTATACAGAAATTCAAAATATATGTGTTAAGTTTGTTTTATACGAGAATGTTAATTGATTTTTGTATTTTATAAAATAAAGTTTATTTGCTCAAAAACGTGATGTTTTTCTGACAAAAACGGCAGAAATTCTTCAAAACTTTCAAAAAAATTTTAAAAACTTTTTAAAAACATTTTTACAGGTGCAAAGTCACCCTGGGAAGGGTTTAAAATGCAGAAATCGTCAAATTTTATGCGTTTGCAAAGTCACACTATCATCGGGTGACTTTACACACAATTTAAAAAATTAAAAAAATACTAGCAGTCCAGTGAGACAAATGTCTCATTTAAATAAACAAAAAAGACCGTTTTTCAAATAGAACGCGTATTAAATAAAAACTGTACCCAGATCTGGACATGACCATTCCAAACATAGAACTTTAATAACTTTTTTCTCTATCTCTTACGGTTTGGCTGCTGAAACAGCGTCCCGGGCAGACAAGTCTATTAGATAAAGGATATTTGCTATTAATTTTGTTAAGACTTTGATGACGTGTATGCATTCCATATATGCAAAAATATAACATACTTGAAGCTCATAACCATTGGTGCAAAAATAAAAAAAGATATTGCAAAATTTGCAGAGAACCCAAAACTATATACTTAAAATAATTTATAAAAAACAAAAACTTTATCCAACGTTGAAACTATATCAGGAAGCCGGACTACCGAATATTAGAACTCTATATATATTGCAAACTATATATTATATGTATAAAAAGTCAGCTATAAATTATATAAATCATGTATATTGCACCAGAAGTATTAGTCATGATAAACTTAACATTCCAAAAACAAATAAATCGATTAGTCAAAAATCCATAACTTATTTAGGACCAAAAATGTTTAACTCACTTCCAAAACAAATCCGTTCTATAACTAAATTTAAAAAATTTCAAACAGACTAAAATTTATATTTTAAAAAATTTACCACTATTTAACAAAATATTTGATCAACAATAATGCTTTTCTTCATCCTTCATATAGAATCAAACCTAACAAGTATGTACTCTCAAGTCTAATAATATAACTAAACATTTTTAATCAAAAACACACATCCTCTCCAAATCGATTCAAATAAATTCAATTCATTCAAATATTTAGTTTTTTTTCTTTGTTTTGTTGTTTAGTTGCGTATCGTAATCTCATTATTAAAAAGTTGCCACAATACAGACTACATTATCAGCTAGCCTAGTGTGGCAACTTCCCACTTTGTATGTGAATACTTTAAAACAAAACTAATTTAAGAATATTATAGGATCCATGTACAAAAACTGGGGAAATAAATCTATTTGTATTGACAAAAATACCCCAAAAACGTGCAGTCACCCGATTTTACGGTAATCAGCTATTATAACTAACTTTACAATAAAGGAACTTTACAAACTATAAACAATCTCTTACAAAATGCCTTAATTGTGAGCCAATATCTGGAGTTTTCTACAGCCTTTTTGGGTTTTAAAATCCCCATTTATAAACTTTAATAAATAAAAAAGTCGCATTCTACAGAAAAGCTTAATTAAAAATTGTAAAGGAAAACTTTCACAAGGGTGGTGAAATTTCCGATCACTGAAACTGTTTATAAATGTTTCAATTACATTCTTTTTAACTACTGGAACTGGAACTGGAACTGTTTCAAAAAGTATTCTTCTAATTTTTGCACAAAGTCAACAAAAGGTTGTTGTGGCATACATAAATTGCCAAAAGTATCTTTATTTCTATTTTCGTAAGCTCTGAAATAGCAATAGAAACTGGAATTATCCAAAGGGTCGTGGCTTCTTGCAAAACTTTCACAAGCACTGCACGAATGCACCGCTAAACATCTTTTCATAAGGTAACCGCATATACAGATTGTCCGAAATCCGTTTGGAACATAGGAAATTAATGAGGGCAACAAAGAAGACATAGACAAAATGAGTAGCAGGACAAAGATAGAATGTAATCATGGCTAGGTAAATTTTTAAATTAAAATTAAGTTAATGAAACAAACAAACACTTCTGTCAAATATTTTATGTGTCATTAAGAGTATAAAGTGAGGTTTAAATATACTATTGTGTAGTATTCACATAATTATTTTAATTATTTAAACTGCTACTCGTTTTGTTTATGTCTTCCTTGTCGCACTCCTTAATTTCCTATGTTCCAAACGGATTTCGGGCAATATGTATACCTTATGGAGTTTTGCTGTGGAAGGTTGCTTTGTCTGTAAGCGCAATGATCGGCTGATAAACTCAAATGTGTGGCGCACTCAAAGTTTTCAACACGCGAAAGAACTCCTTCAACGCAAACACGAGACAGCTGATTATTGAAGTGTGGCCATATTCTAAACTCAAAGCGGTATAATTTGGGACATGCGCATGAAATTCACAAATCCCCAATGGCAAGGTTGGTGAAACTGAAAGCGACGCTTTCAGTTTTACCAACCTTGCCCAATGGGGCGGGTGCTGCTGCCTATGAACGAAGAGCGTTAATATGTACTAGTCTGGATTTACCATATATGTAGTACTTCTATATTACTAGCGCGTGCAAGTGGGGAG